>LPNX010979154.1:153310-174154 GCA_001517045.1 Pseudotsuga menziesii | reverse complement strand
AGAGAGAGAGTTGCTGAGGTTTAGTCATTAGAGGTTTAGGTTGGTAGATAGAGAGGGAGAGATTAGGGGTTAAGTGTGTTAACACAAAAAATGTTCACCTAGATATATATGGTATAAATGTTATACCAAAATCCTGTCACCATCATGTGATAAGACATTTGACATACCTATTTTCCCTGAATCCCAGCTTCTGGAGTGGAAACTAAGGAGTGGTACCCCTGCTTGCAACGATACCCCTGCTCGCACCTCCTTTCATCAGTTTTCCACAAGCGGTGCCACCACCCATTTCCCTTCGTCCATAGGTGGTTATTACCAGAACCGATCTGTCATAGAAGGAGAAGCGTGGTACCCTAGGTAAAAAAGGAAAAAGAGAAGTTTCTTGAGGCTTCTAGATGATAAGCCTCATGTATTGCCTTATCCATACTGTTGTGGGTTGGTTGAGCTCGAGATCCCTCATCCTAGGATCTTAGAGGCCACCTCACCCACTAATTTCTCAACCATCTCTATCCATTAAAGCCATATAAATATGAGCTTATAGCCATGGTTGAGAAGAGAACATTGAAGGTATTGTTATGCTGTTGGATTGATTCTTGGCCCAAGATCATTTGGAGAGAGCATAGAGAGCTAGAGTCAGAGCTTTTAGGGATGAAGAGCTGGTTTCATGGAGATGCATGTCAACACTAAGGATTGGTTGTAAACTTCTTCATATTTCTAATGCAAGTTGGTATTCTGTCCCATATATATTGTTGATGTTTGATTTCAGATATATATTGCTAGATTCCTTAGTCACTAGCATAGATTAGTAGATCATATTCTGGTTGCTTTGATTCATTTTGTGTTGATCTTGATTACAGTTACATAGGTGGACTATCAAAGCCTTGTATTCCATATATCTACAGTGTCTAGGGATAGTTATCAACCTCTGTGATCTATTTGTTCTGGTTTCTGAACCATTCAGACCAGTGGAACACCTTACTGTCTGCAGGAGGTGAAATATTTCAGCTAACAAATCTGGTGACTCTGCTGGGGATAGAAACTTCTTTTCACCTACTCGATTCTTTTTCTTCATGCCCCTTGGTGAACATTTTCACATTAGTAACCAGGTTTCAGGTTGGGTATGGAAGAAGAATCTTAAAAGGAAGCGAAGCTTAGGGGCATGTCAAGCCCCTAACAACCATGCTAGGGGCCGGATTCGCTAGCAATCATGTTGGGGGAAAGATTCCAACCTCTGTATACCATGTTAATGGGATTTTCAAGCATAGTTTACCCATTGGTTTCAAGCTTGTGTAAAAATGAAACCAATCCCTGAGCATTCTTTCAACCGATATTCGAGCTCATTAAAAATAGTAAGATGGTGTTGAGCTTACTTTTCATTTTTCGTGCTTTGGTTAAAACATGAAAAGTGGTTTGAGATTAGTTTTTAACTTTTCATGCTCTAGATTCAAACATGAAAAAGGTTAATGGAGTTCTCTTTAAACTCTTTCCAGGCTCCTTAAATATGAAAATATCGTCGAGTGATCTTGTCTTCTTCATGCTCGTTAAAGTATTTGAAGAGTCGTCCGTCTGACGGTAGGTTATCTCTTTCTTGGTTTGGATAGGAATATTTACGAGAAAGGAACACTCCAGCCAATCATGAGTGGAAGAGTTCTCTAAGGTATGATTTTACACTTTTTCAGGCCTTAGATACTAAATCATATGAAAAAGGACCCCCATGGAATTTTCTTCTGTATTCGTTCAGACTCTCTAAACATGAACGATACCAAGTTTTCTTTCAGTGGAATCGTTAAATTAAACATTGGGAGACCCGTTTTGGGAATGAACCCCTCCTCTCTAAGGTTCATAAAACATATGAGACTGGACTTGTCTTCTGATAAGCTATATCGAGTGTTTGTTACCCTCTTTGAACTCGTAAAAGTGAAAAGAGGCACTCATCGATCATGATGGGGAAAATGAGAAGGGAATCATTTTGTAAATAATGGTAGTTGTTTGTCGTTAGCTTTGAACATGGCACTTGTGTGCACAATCATGTCAGTTAATTGGGTATTTAGCTGATCTCCATGACGATCCACTTTCATGATTCATGCCAATCGTTTGAGTCTTTCAAAATAATGCATTGTCCGCTGTCTCATTGTGTATTTGTCTTGTCTAGTCATGCTTCCAAGTCATTTTGTCAAGCCACCCGATGTTCAACGGGGATCTGAAGAAGTTTTACCTCAGCAGTCTACACAGTCTTTGTGTCAGTATCTTTGAGTCAGTCATATGGTTACTACATTCACATCATTCCAGAACTATGTTCCAAGTTTCATGTCATCGATGTGGGACTCATCATGGCCCTCCTTCAACGAGACTATTCCCATCAACATAAACTCATCATACAAGAAACAGTATTAGAAACAATATTTAGTACCTTGAGATATGTATGCCTTAATGACAGATTCTCTTGCTCTCGACATAGGTTCACATCATTAACCTTTGATCGATAGAATCGACTGGGTGTTCGACATCAGGACATCTATTTGCACTCAGTAGATTGTACTAGAGTACCTTGGGAATCATTGACATTAATGGTGATCTCCCTCTCACTTGTTAACAGTTCACATCATTGGCCAGTAATCAAGTGGTTTCTACCATGTTCGACTTCAGATCATTGTAATCACATGGATAGAATCGTACTTTGTGGAAGACGAGATGAAGAACCTGGGCATTTGTTTAAAAGCGCTCATTGATTTTTCCCCAGGTTGCGATGGAGTTTTGTATATCTAGCATGGATCCACATTTGTATGGTCATGACTACGCTCAAATTTGCGTCTGTATGACATATATCTATGTTTTATGTCTGGTAGCTATGTCCTAAGTTTGATTCCTCTATCACATGGATCTACGTTGTATTCTAGTAGCCATGCTTGTTTATTCCACTCATGGATCTACCTTGTATTGGTATGTAGCTATGAGTTTGGTTACTTGTGTCTATGACTCAACATAGTGATGTACTACAGATGCCTACTTGACTGCATACTCCGATCGAGCTGACATTTTCATCTCCTAGCGATGACTTGTTCTTAAAGCTCTCTTTTATCATATCACTCTAAGACTCATGCTTTGGGGGGCATCCTGTTATACCAAAATCCTGTCACCATCATGTGATAAAACATTTGACATACCTACTTTCCCTGAATCCCAGCTTCTGGAGTGGAAACTAAATGGTTTTTCATCAATATGTCATACAAATTCCCAGCACCGCGCATGCGCCTTTCATCGATTGTCCACAACAATTGCACACCCATTGCCCTTGGTCGATAGGTGGTTATTACTGGAACCACTCTGTCATAGAAGGAGAAGAGCAGTACCCTGGGTAAAAAGGGAAAAAGAGAATTTTCTCGAGGCTTCTAGATTATAAGCCTCATGTACTGCCTTATCCCTACTATTTTGGGTTGGTTGAGCTCGAGATCCCTCATCCTAGAATCTTAGAGGCCACCTTAACCACTAATTTCTCAACCATCTCTATCCATTAAAGCCCTATAAATATGAGCTCATAGCCATGGTTGAGAAGAGAACATTGAAGGTATTGTTATGCTGTTGGATTAATTCTTGGCCCAAGATAGTTTGAAGAGAGCATAGAGAGCTAAAGTCGGAGATTTTGGGGATGAAGAGCTGGTTTCATGGAGATGCATGTCAACACTAAGGATTGGTTGTAAGATTCTTCATAATTCTAATGCAAGTTGATTTTCTGTCCCATATATATTGTTGATGTTTGATTTCAAATATATATTGCTAGATTCCTTAGTCACTAGCATAGATTATTAGATCATATTCTGGTTTCTTTGATTCGTTTCGTGTTGAGCCTGATTGCAGGTACATAGGTGGACTATCAAAGCCTTGCATTCTATATATATACATCGTTTAGGGAGAGTTATTAGCTTCTGTGATCTATTTGTTCTGGATCTAAACCATTCAGACTAGTGGAACACCTTGCTGTCTGCAGGAGGTGAAATATTCCAGCTAACAATAAACCATAACCATACATAATATTCCCACCATTATTTCCTCCATTTTGACCTTCACAATTGTATTTCCACTAAAAATGGTCCAAAACATCATCATTCCCTCCCATAAATTAAGGGATGATGAACATTTATTTCGATTTATCCCCACTCTCTCCCCAAAAGGGTAAAAAACCCTAAAAATGAGAATGGGTAAAAAAAACATAGGTAAATACCATGGAAAATAAAATACCATGAGTCAGAAACCCTAAGACCATACTATAAATACATTCTGAAGGATGAGATATGGTTGGTGCATTGACACGTAGATGGGGAGAAATATCCACTACAAAGTGTAGAGAGAGACATATTGGGGACTAGGGGATTAGAGAGAGATATATTGGAGACTACGGGTAAAGAGAGAGAGAGAATGAGTTTTAGGGGTTTAGAGAAATAGGGGTTAGGGTTTTAGAGGGAGATAAATAGGGGGTTAGGGTTTTAGAGAGAGATAAATAGAGGGTTAGTGTTTTAGAGAGAGAGATAGAGAACATAGAGAGTGAGGGTTATTGGTGTTAACCCAAAAAATCCCTCACTCAGCTCTACATGGCCTACACCACCCAAGGACACACATGTACGACCCTAATTTCACCTCGTTGGACCCCCACACTCTCATAAAGGCTTAAGAATGAGCAAAAGGGCTTCAAATCCCCTAAAAAGAGCCAAAATAGCTCTCATAGGGGCTAAAGCCTCCAAAAAGGGGATAAAACCCCTCAAAGGAGATTAAAACCCCAAAAGGAGCTAAATGTTAGAATAATCAACCCATATTTTACCCACTTAGACATTAATTTAATTATTTCTGTCTTATTAACCTAGTTCATGTGTCCCACCTTGTGCAAGTTGTCTTTTACCTATCCATAGTGGTCAAAATTGCCTTATTTGACTCATGTAGCGCATGGGAAAGCCCAAGGAATCAAATCTGCTTTATTCCTAGCCTCCTAGGTGCCCTTCTACTTTTTCTGCTTCATTCCCTGCTTTTTCAGTGTTTTAAGGCAAATGGAAAAGCTAGACTAGGTGAGGTGAACTAGCTTTGTGTCCTCTTCATCTTCCACTCTTTTCTCCTTGAAAAAGCATGCATGAGCTGCCATTCCACCACTCTTTAGCTTGCCTAATCCTTTTTTCCAATTCGTGAGCTCCATGATAGATTTGGGATCAGCTTTTTACACCTATGGGGGATTTGCTTATTTTTAGTAAGCCTGCTTTATGCTAGATTCGAATTGCTCCTCATGCATTCGAATCCCTGATGTATGTTATTTATTCAGAAACCTATTATGATACAGGGTTGGCTATTGTACACTGATTTAATACAGTTTAGTGTTCAGCTCCAATTTCAGTCTCTTTTGTGAGTGATTTTGCATGATCAATTGTTAATTGTTGTGACTAAAATTAATCTATCACTGGGTTCAATTTCCACATGGTATCAGAGCCATTGTAGATTATTTTCTCTCCTCCAAAATTGTTTTGCAGGTTCGACATCAGTGACTGGGAGCCTTCTACTGACAGCTGGGACTGATTTTCTAAGCTATGGATCAATCAGAGAAAACTATCTTGACTCCTTTCAATTTCTTTGAATGGAAAGAAGAGATGGAGATACTGTTGAGAGTGAAAGGCCTCTATAGTTTGACTATGGCAATAGAAGCAGAGCCCAATGCAGCTACAGAGAAGATAAAATGGCAACAGGAGGGATGAGGCCTATGGTCTCCTGTGTCTGAGTATTTCCAGAGACCTCATTTTCCATCTTGATGGATTGACATCACCGAATGAAGTATGGGAGAAGATTTCTGATCTTTTTGGAAAGACAGATGAGATGAGGGGACATCAAATCGAAAATGAGCTGATTTCTTTGAGTCCAAATAGCTTTGAATCCCTGCAGCTATATTTCTCCAAGTTCAAAGCACTAGTTTTGTAGCTGAAATAGTGTGGGATCGAAAAGAAAGATGATCAGCTCATCCTGGCCATCCTCTTGAAGCTAGGCCCTGACTATTTAGTGTTTGTTTCGACCTTCTATGCCACAAAACTGACAGCTTGAACCTGGAATATGCCTAGCCTTGCATATTTCATGGAATATCTCACACAAGAACAGGATAAGCTGGTGATGATGGGCACCATCAAACCATCCAAAGATCAAGATTTGATTGCTGGAGATTCAAAGGTGGATTCAAAAAGAAAAAAGAAAGATAAAAAGCCACTTGAGCAAAAGAGAGACAAGAAATAGTCTCCGGAGGATCCACAAGGTCCCAAGAAGAACTACCAGAAGAAGAAAAACAAAGGGCAAATGAGCAAGTGCGCATATTGTAATAAGGGCAATCACACTGAAAGCTCTTGTATGAAGAAGCAAATAGATATTCTAACCCAACTCCTGGAGAAGAATGGCATCTCCCTTCCAAAAAGCTCAAAGAAGAGAG
Source organism: Pseudotsuga menziesii (assembly GCA_001517045.1). NCBI lineage: Eukaryota > Viridiplantae > Streptophyta > Pinopsida > Pinales > Pinaceae > Pseudotsuga > Pseudotsuga menziesii. The sequence continues at coordinate 167,712 of LPNX010979154.1, read as the reverse complement.
AAGGAGGATCAAGTTCAGATGACAGAGAGAGAGTTCATGCTCTAGTTGCTAGCACATCAAGCTCACCTAGTTTTATAATTGATTCTAGAGCTTCAAGACACATGGTTTCGACTAAGGAGGCCTTCTCCTCATTGGACAAGTCGAAAGGACCATCTATAGTACTGGGAGATGACTCTCTCACTGAAATTTTGGGCAAAGGGAGGATTGATCTTGATCATGGTCAGTTCAGCAATGTGTTGTATGTTCTTGGTCTTGCCTCCAACCTCTTGTCAGTGTACCAGATGACCCACATTGGGTCTCCTAAGAAAGTCATATTCTCCCCCGATGAAGTTGAGATCACAAAGATCTCAAGTGGTAGAGTCATTGCAAAAGGAGTTTCAAATCATTCTCAAAAGGTATACATGTTCTCACACTTCCTACCCTACTCAAACCCCTCTGCTCTTCTCATTCATGCTAATGAAGCCAACAAGCTTTGGCATGAAATATTTGGCCACCTAAAATACAAATATCTTTCTGATCTTAGTGAAAAAGAGATGGTCATAGGGTTGCCCAAGATAAAATTTTCCAAAGGATTTTGCGAAGGTTGTATCCTAGGAAAACACCCAGAGCACAAATTTGAGAGAGCTAGTCATGAGAGAACCTCTACACCCCTCGAGCTGATCCACAGTGATGTTTCTGGCCCATTCCCTCATATGTCCATGAGTTAGGCCAAATATGCATTGAATTTCATTGATGACTTTTCCAGGTATTGCTGGGTTCACTTCCTGAAACACAAGTCTGAAGTTTTTGGCCTATTCAAAGTCTTTAAGGCTTTGGTTGAAAACCAGTATGGAAGGAAACTGAAGGCCCTCAGATTTGAAAATGGTGGTGAGTATGTCAAATATGAGTTTATTAATTATTGTGCAGATGCAGGTATTTAGATGCAGCATTCTATCCCTTACACACCACAACAAAATGGTGTTGCTGAGAGGAAGAACAGATCACTGAAGGAGATGGCAACATGCATGATGGAGGCCAAAAATTTGCCACCAAAGTATTGGGCCGAAGCTATCAACTATGTAGCCTATATTCAGAATAGGGTGCCTCATAAACAGCTTGATGGTATGACTCCCTTTGAATCATGGAGTGGGCACAAGCCAGATGTGACCCATTTTAGGATTTTTGGCTCAAAGGCTTGGGCTAGAATTCCAGCAGAGAAGAGGAAGGCTTTGTAGCCCCAAAGCCAAGAGTGTCTTTTTTTTGGATACTCTAAAGATTCAAAAGGGTACAAGTTGATAAATTTGAGCACAAACAAAGCCTTCATCGAAAGGTGTGTTCAGTTTGAAGAAGAACCCCTTGCAGCAGTGGAAGTTGGTGAAGCCTCTTCACCACCTGAACCTCAAGAATTAAGTAAAGAGTTTGTTGAACATGATGATTCTGATTTTTCTGATGGAGATGAGTTTATTTCAGACCCTAACATCCCTACAAGGACAAAATGGGCAGCCAAGACACTACATGCAGCAGGAGAGCTAGCTAGGGATCCCAATGACCCTAGGACGACTAGATCTCAATTTGAGAGTGGTATGTGCATGAAGGATCCTATGTTTGCCAAAAAATGATATTTGATGGTGGAGTATGATCCTCAAACATATGAAGAATAAGTAGGAGATCCGATATGGAAAACAACCATGAAGGAGGAGTTCAGCTCACTCCAGAAGAGCAACACATGGGATCTAGTGGATCTTCCTCCAGGAAGAAAGTTAGTCCAGTGTAAGTGGGTCTATAGGACCAAATTTGCTGCTGATGGTTCACCATTGAATTACAAGGCCATATTGGTATCCAAGGGCTACTCATAGGTTCATGGCATAGATTACAATGAGACCTTTGCATCAGTGGCAAAGATGGATTCCATCAGGCTAGCCTTAGCCATTGCAGCCTCAAAGCAATGGGAGGTACATCACATGGATGTAAAATGTGCCTTCCTGAATGGAGATCTCACTGAAGAGATATATATGCAGAAGCATCAAGGTTTTTCTACTAACCCTTCTCTTGTGTGTAGGTTGAGAAAGTCATTGTATGGGCTAAAGCAAGCCCCCAGGGCTTGGTATGCCAAGATCGATAGCTTCTTGCTATCACTGAATTTTGTTCGGTGCAAATCAGATCCAAATGTCTATTTGAAGTTAGTTAATGGTTCATTAATGATCATTGTGTTATATGTTGATGATCTCCTCATTACAGGAAGCTCAAAGGCTGAGATTGCTTCCTTAAAAGGAGCTATGAACCAAGCCTTCTCCATGACAGATTTGGGGCTCTTAAGTCAATTTTTGGGGCTTGATATTTCTCAAACCAAATATGGAATAAAGGTGCACCAGCCCAAATATGCCTTGGAATTTCTGAACAAATTCAGAATGAAGGATTGCAAAGCAAGCAAAACTCCTTTTCTTTCAGGAGTGAAGCTGGAAGAAGCTGATTCTTCACCTATGGTAAACAATACACTGTATAGGCAATTGATTGGATGTTTGTTGTATCTGACACATAATAGACCTGATATTTGTTATGTAGTAAGTGTGGCTTCTATATTCATGGATCAGCCTCAAGAGATCCATTGGAAAGAAACCAAAAGGATCCTTAAATTTGTTCAGGGAACAAGGACATATGGGATCTTCTATAAAGCAAAATCTGATCTTGATTTGATTGGATTTACTGACAGTGATTGGGTAGGTGATAGCACAGACATAAATTCCACATCAGGATATGTGTTCATGCTTGTAGAAGGGCCAATCAACTGGTTAAGCAAGAAACAGAGTGCTATTGCACTCTCATCTACAGAAGTATAGTACAGAGGAGTTGTTAATGCAGCAACTCAATGTTTATGGTTGCAGGGTTTACTTGGAGAGTGTGGCTTCGAATCAGAGTACTCAACTACCATCTATTGTGATAACCAGAGTACCATTCAAATCTACAAAGATACATTTCAGAAGCAGAGAACCAGACACATTGAGATCCATATGCACTACATCAGAGAACTTGTGCATGATGGCACCATTCACCTACTCTTCTGTTCATCTTCAGAACAAGTAGCTGATATCTTCACCAAAGAATTTTGTGAGAAGACCTTCAGCAATCTCAAATAACTACTGGGGATTGCTGATCATGCTATGAAGCATGAGTGAAGACAAGATTCCAAAATTTTGTTTTATAGTCCATGTTTAAGGGAGGATTTTCCCAAGTTGGTTTTTCCTCTTTCCTTGTCTAAATGGACATGCAGTATGTAAAGGGTGACTAATCCTTGTTGCTAGGCCCTATAATTTTTTGATATATTACTCATAATTCAGGCTTAAGGGGGGGTTTTAGAATAATCAACCCATAGTTTACCCACTTAGACATTAATTTAATTATTTCTGTCTTATTAGCCTAGTTCATGTGTCCCACCTTGTGCAAGTTGTCTTTTACCTATCCATAGTGGTCAAACTTGCCTTATTTGACTCATGTAGCACATAGGAAAGCCCAAGGAATCAAATTTGCTTTATTCCTGGCCTCCTAGGCGCCCTTCTGCGTTTTGTGCTTTATTCCCTGCTTTTTCAGTGTTTTAAGGCAAATGGAAAAGCTAGACTAGGTGAGGTGAACTAGTTTTGTGTCCTCTTCATATTCCACTTTTTTCTCCTTGCAAAAGCATGTATGAACTACCATTCCACCACTCTTTATCTTTCCTAAGCCCTTTTTCCAATTCGTGAGCTCCATGACATATTTGGGATCAGCTTTTTACACCTATGGGGGATTTGCTTATTTTTAGTAAGCCTGCTTTATGCTAGATTCGAATTTCTCCTCATGCATTTGAATCCCTGATTTATGTTATTTATTCAACAACCTATTATAATACAGGGTTGGCTATTGTACACTGATTTAATACAGTTTAGTGTTCAGCTCCAATTTCAGTCTCTTTTGTGAGTGATTTTGCATGATCAATTGTTAATTGTTGTGACTAAAATTGATCTATCACTGGGTTCAATTTCCACACTAAATATAGGGCAGAAGGCACTAAAATCCCAAAAAAGGGGCTAAAGCCCCAACTAGGGGCTTAAAACCCTAAAAAAGCCCAAAAAAGCTATAAATAGAGGGGTGGGGGTCACTCTCAAATCATTCCTCCCTTGCATAATGTTATGCTACCCAAGTGGATGCCTTGAGACCATTTTCCTCTCAAGCCACCCACACTCCCTCTCATCCATATTCCCTTTAAGCCATAGCTCCCCGATTGCCAAGAGGGAGGTGCTTCTCGAAGCTAGGGCATGGTGGCCCATTTCCATCAAGAGGTATAAGCTTTGTTTAATGTCATGTTTATTTCTAGTTTTTCTCACTTAGTTTGCTTGCAGGTTTATTTTATGTTCTAACAGGTTGTATGCAGGTTTCTGGAGTCTAACCTTGTGTGTAGGGTTTCCATATCTTTTCTTCTTTTCTATTCATTGCTTCATTTCTGTTGAGTTTTTCTTACATTACCATCAGGAACCCTACCCTTTTATCCTATAGATAGAAGGTATCCACTCCTACCCTATAGTAAGGGAGAAATCCATGCTACAGAACTAGTGACCATACCAGGTCGATCCCATAGGATCCCTAGAGTGTTTTTACAAGTTTCAGTTTTTAATTTTTTTTTTTTTGCCCTAGTTTAAATTTCTGTCAAATCTACCTATCTCTATTTATTTTCATTTATAGTTACTGATGAACCTCCTCAAGGCCAATACGAGCCCATTTGGCCACAGTACCTGTTACTCTTGGTCGTTCTATGATTTGCAAATCACTCAACGGTGCAAAAATGGTCGAACCGAATTTCTGAAAATTTACCTATGTTCAGGCTCATTTTCTACCCAAAAAATTGATCCAATTGTGAATATTCCCATGGTTAGGGGTAAAAGGGCCCATTTCCGAAGTGGGTTTTCAACCGTTTAAGGTAATTACTCACGATTTGATCACAATCCACTTTGCAAAAACAAGACCTTTACAGGTGCGTGACCCATTTTTGGGCTTAACTGTTTGCTTCTATTGGGACTGTTAATGCAGCTCAACCACCACTGTCCCTCAAATTTGTTTCTGTTTTTGTTTCTATTTTTGTTTCTGTTCATTTCAGTTGCAGCATGTGTAAATCAAAAAATAATACAATGGTTAATGGGTTAATGACCATCATTAAAGCCTGATTAAAATTTACTTTAATTAAAATCAAACATCTTTCCTAGCCCTTCCTCCTATACCCAGTCGTCACCCTCTGGGGTATTCTGGGATAAGACGAAGGGTGAAGCTCATATAGTAATAGGCGCTTCACCTATTATTTTTCGAAGCTAATAAAAATGGGTGACTTGGAAGTTATAGGGGGTAGAGAAGGAGGGATTCTCATGGCACTCAGTGTCCTCCCTGTTGACCAACCTTGCATCCAGAGGGTGACTTGTGGATCTATGGATGGGCTTAGTCCCATTGTGTTGAGAGCCCAACACCCTTTCTTGGTTGAAGAGAAATATAGGTGTAAGGTAGTCACCTATTTAGGCTATCATGGTTAAGGATCACAAATGGTATATGGTTAAAATTTCTATTTACTACTTTCATTACTTATGTTTATAAAATAAACCGAACAATCTCTACGGACTATTCATAAACCATACAAGCAACCATTATGAGTAACAGAAACATCCAATACATTCACACAAACCATACCATATAAATCAACCCAACTCAGTTCATGACGCTGAGTGAGCCATTAAAATTTACAATTTACACTAAGTTAAACACCTGCAGTCTTTTAGGACATAAGTCCCTGACTACCTTAATCGTGGGGAGTACTTGGGATTAGCCCAGAAACTCATTATGAGGAGTACCACAGGAACCCCAAAGTAGCTATCCACTAAGAGGAATTGCCAAGAAAAATGGGCAATGATCCCCACTGATTGACTAGCATGCCCATGAGGAAAATGCCAAGCACTGTCTTCTAGTAGTCTTGGTGGCCGAGTGACCACTTGAAGCCAATAGGATGCCATTAAAACCGGGGTCCAAAAATCATTACCACCATTTTGACATACAAAATAGACAAGATTGATCCCTCATGCTCTTCCTCACTCCTAAGAGGTGAATCACCATAGTATGGGTCATTAAACCGACATCATTGAGACCATTCTCGATGACCTTCCACACCATCAGAAGGCCGCACGACCTCTGATTCAGATTCAGACTCATACCAGTCTGAACAATATTTGCACACTGCACCATCTAACCCCATGGCTGGTGCAAACCCAAATCCATTTTCCAGCATAGTGGTTGGTAGTGGACCCATGTCCACAACCCAAATCACCACCAACACCCCTACAGGTGGCCCCAGCACGATCATGCAAACTGTCATAAGCCAGCTGCCACCACCCATACTAACCACTAAAGTTGTCCTACCTGTATCACATGGAGGAAATATACCTTCCACTCACACTATCCTACTTGGCATACATGGGGGCAGTGGCCCTTCCAACTACACTACCCCTCCTGTCACACATGGGGGCAGTGGTCCTTCCACTCACACAACTCCTTTCACCACACTTGGGGGTAGTGGCATGTCCACAATGGTGCCACAAGTACCCTGAGTTATGCAGGTCCATCATGTCCCTACAAACCCCACCACCGTCGCTGCCCAATATAACATCAACCTTGGGTCAAACCTTCTATTCATGGCACATATCAACTTGCCTGACTTGGCTCGGTTAACAAATGACCCTATCTGCCATCAAATGTTTTGGCCTCCAATGCCAACCAAACTTCCCTCAGACATTATCAAGTTTGAAGGGAAGGTAGGGGAGTGCCCCCAAAACTACATCATGATGTTTCACATATGGTGCTCATCAAATAGCATCATAGATGATTCGATCAAACTTCAACTATTCCAACGCACCCTTACAGGTGCTGCAGTCAAGTGGTACATTGAGCTACCACAAGCCAGATACCTGAATTTCAACTCCTTGTCTTTCATGTTCCTGCAATATTTCCAACTTCCCGTCAGATATGATGAAGGGGTGGATATATTGTTATCTTGTCGCTAGAATACTGTGACCCACATAACCGACTACATCCATGAGTGGCGGCACCGCCACAGTTTGTGAAAGATCCAACTTGATGACAATATCTTATTGGATTGGTTCCTAAAAAAATTTCTACCACCTATAGCAAAGGATGTTGCATCTGACCATCCCGAATCCGAAGAGGAAGCCATCTTGAAATCCCAGTAGTTTGATATGATCTATGCATAGTCTGGGTACCTTTACACTATCATTCCAGATGCTCCTCGTGCAGGCACCTCCTACTAGGATGCACTAGGGGCCTCCCATGCTGCAGATGGCATCATAGGCTCGGTATCCCACCAACCACAACACCATCCGACACCATCTGCAGTACCACCAAAACCAAGCAACACCCCTAGTGTTTCCTACCAAAACCAAACTCTGAACTATGCAAGAATGGTGTCCTAGTCCAGAGCCACAACTTCTTATGCATAGCCTTCGCCACCACAGCAGGCCCAGGCATTAGCTTGGCTGAAACAACAAGACGCGAGACAAATTCCCACATTTGTGGCACTAACACCCACTCAAGTGTACTATGCACCACCGATGCAAGCTGTTCAAGCCCCCACACCTGATCCACCTACTCTGTTGGGACAAGTGTCTGCACAACAAAACCGTCCCAACCAGCTAGTTCCCAATAAACAACAAGGGAAATATAGGAATAACCAACCCAAAAACCAAGGCAACAATCAACCGTAGGGAGGCGGTCAACAACCAAACCCTCCCAACAATTCCGCGGCAAACTGGCCAACCCAAAATCCTCAATGACCAAATGCACTGAGATGCAATGCCCTGTTGCGTACAAACAAACCATGCACACTCTGTGAGGTCTATGGGCACTACACATTCGAGTGTCCCTTCATGGGTTGTGCTAAGCAGGCCATTAGGAACGAGGTTCAACATGCCACAAACACAACGGACCAAGCCCAACCCAACCCAGTACCACAAGGACCTCTTCCTATGGTTGTTCAAAACCCATTACCAGTCCAAGGATTGGTGGCAACTGTAGCCCCTCCCCAACCCAATCCCAACACCCCGGGGGAACCTCCTATGGTAGAAATAGGTGTCCACCACTTGCTAGCTATGAAAACTGAAGAGGTCAACTTACAAACTAGACAAAATCAGTACGGAACCAACACCGAACCCACTGACCTATCAGTGGCATTCATGTCTAAAACAACCAATGCACCTCTTTAGTTACCCCCTTTCCCACGCCCACCCATACGTCGGGTTTCCAACAATGCCACGACTAGAGTTTCTATTAGCTATAGCATCGTGGATGATTTGGCCCAAACACCCATTGCCATGTCTTCTCTTGAGGTACTCAAAACTTTCCCAACGCAGTGGAAAGCCTTACTAGCCACCCTTAGTGTTGTGGTGCCCTCTGACTCCAAGTTGATCACATTTGACATGGAGAATGGAGAACCGTGGATGTCATCAACCATTTCCTTCCAAATTCTGATGTCTATCTGAAATTTGGTTGTGCATTGGTGCATAGTGGATGAGGGGGAATCCACATGCATTATGTCTACCCTAGTATGGCAGAAGCTTGGATCCCCAATTCTGCAACCATCCTCTACTACTCTATGGGCTTATGATGGTCATGCCACTAAAGCCCAAGGAATCCTCCCCCATGTCCCCATCACATTAGTCGAGAAAACAGTACTGATTGACATAGAGTTTGTCAATGCTCAATTGGACTATAACCTTCTCCTTGGAAGGAGTTATATGTACGCCATGAGAGTCATAGCATCAACTGTTTTCTGTCTCATGATGTTCCCCCACGAAGGGAAAATCATGATGGATGATCAACTAACTTATCATGATCCGCAATGGCTAATAGCACCTACCAACGTTATCCCTACGATCAACACCATTGATCCACAAGGGCTAACCGCACTTGCCAATGTTATCCTTGCGGTCAATACCATGGTTGACAACATACCAGCCTCCCCATTGTTGAATGCGGGGCCTAGGTTGTTTGCCGATACCACCATGATGGCTTCTTTCCCCTTAGTGTCACCACCACTGACACCAAATGAAATTGCAGATTTGTGCATACTCTCATCTAGCACCCCTGCACCCAAATAATAACCACAGCTGCAGTCCTAACTGCAACCACAACACCGTCTGCAGCCACAACATCATCTACATCCACAGCATTATGTGCAGCTGCAACCACAACCTCATCCCCACATACAACCATTAGGGAAATATCTGGGCTCCTCTCCAGTCCACACAATTCCCTTCCTCTTTCCCCCGCCTGGTGTCATGAGAAAGCTAGTAATGGCCACCTTAAACTTACCCAACTTTACATTGGGAATTCCTATGTAGTATCTTGATCTACCGGCTCAACCACCAATGCCCCAGGTAGTCTTAACCCTCGTGAAACCCATTGCGGTTGAATCTCATCATCCACACAGTCCGCAAAAACCAATAACCGCACCCACACCCGCACCGCCCTACCCAAAAAGGGCCAGGGGCAAGAATGCAAAAGGTACCACTGAACCTCGACAGATCCTACCTTGCATCGTCTGTGAAGAATAGGGCCATCTGACTTAGAACTACCTTGAGATTCCTATGATCTGCGCACATTTGGATGCCATGGATACAACCAAAACCCTCTCCATGGTTGAACTTCCAAGCATGCCAATAGTGAGAAACAAGTCATTGAGAACATACCATGCTTACACCCTTTGCACAATATATGGACACTATTCTCACCACTGCTAAGACTTTCCTGAGTTTTGAATGGATTTAGCCGACCTTCATCAACATTTCGTTGAATTTGAGATCACCCTGATTGAAGAAGTTCACCCCCCACCTCCTTCTTTGTACACCATGTCCATTTACATGATGTCTAGTTCTACTGACCCTCTTGTCTCCACCACCAATGATGATCCATCAGACCCGTCTCTTCATTGCTTTCACAATGATGAGGAGATACTTGAAGCCTTAACTACCTCGAAATACCCATGGGATGACATGCACCATCACTCGTTCTTCCTCCCTGAAGAAATTGTGTCGCAGTCTAACTAGTTTTCCATGGAAACCATAGATTTCATTCATGGGAAAGTTGTCTGGTATAAAAAACCCATTCCAGCACCAGACGCCTTCGAAGAAGGGAACATGGCCAACATCTCACCAACCATCAAAATCAACATCTCAACCAATCCTAAGGTTGTTGAAGAAATTATCTTGGGGGCATCCTGCTCCCTGGAAGAAGTTGCTGCCTACAAAGCTCTCTTTTAAGAATTCTGTGACATATTTGCTTGCTCTTACACTAAAATGCTTAAGGTTGGATCCATCCATCGTGGAACACCACATTGGCACTTGGTCCAATGTGGCCCCCATGCGCCAAAAGAAACAACCCATCCATCCTTCCAAAGTGGCTGCAGTCAAAGCCAAAATAGAGAAGTTGCGCACAACCGACTTCATTTACCCCATTGCGTACAACACTTGGGTTTCTAATCCTATTCCCGTGAATAAAAAATAGGGTACCATCTGTGTTTCATAGACTTCCATGATCTAAATGGGGCGTGTCCCAAAGACAACTTCCCAACACCCTTCATTGATCATATTATCGATGCATGCGTCGGACATGAGGTTTTTTCCTTCATGGACATATTTTCCAGATATAACCAAATTCAGATCCGAAAACAAGATCATTAAAAGAATATATTCACAACCCCATGGGGAACATTCGCTTATCAAGTCATTCCCTTTGGTCTGAAGAACAATGGAGCCACCTTCTAGTGTGCTATGACACACTGTTTCTGTGACCTCATCAACATCATGTTGGTCTATCTTGACAACCTCATTGCACGGTCATGGAAGCAAGAAAAACACATAGATGACTTGCAACAAACCTTCCTATGGTTTCATAAGTACAGGATTCGCTTGAACCCTTTCAAGTGTGTTTTCTATGTCCCAATGGGCCATCTCCTAGGGTTCATCGTGTCACACAAAGGAATGATCGCTGATCACCTGGAATTCCAAACCATTTTCCCCCTAATGTCACCTCTTTAAGTGATGTGCAGTTCATATTGTAATATAGTCTTATCCCTTTTTGTTTTACAACATTTTTACCACAAATAAGAAACCCCCCATTTAGGGGCAGCACCATTAGTTGCTAGTTTAGAGTCACCCGGAGCCTGTTTGAGACACCCCTCACACCTCTGGGATCAAATTTCTATATCCTTATGAGACCATCATCTCATGTTTAACAAATAATTTTTAGGACCACTTCCTAGAAGTTACCTCGATTTATGAGCCACATCGTGGTGATGCAAGTGTTTTCGAACCTATACTTGCATCACACTTGCCTTCCGCCACTCATGCGGATTCTCTGGCCACTGCCCATAAGGCACATCATTTTGATTTTTAGCATATAGTTGTCTAATCCATCCACCGCACCTTATGCAGATCTCTGGACCATCGTCCAAAGAACAAATCATTTCCTTTGCATGCATTTGGCATATAAATGCCTTTGGACTAGCACTCACATCACATGCAGTCAAGTCCGTCCATCACAACTCACACATGAATCTTCTGACCTTTGTCTGATATCCACCTTGGTTTGTGTGCCTCTATCGCATTGACTTGCGTCCCTCTACCGTGATCTATCCCATGCATGTATTGGTATGTTTAAGAGCCACCTACTCCATCCATACTGCACGGACGACCTTTGGACCACTGTCCACTGTCCCACATAGGGGCACCACCTGTGCCTCCTCGATCGGTTGACCATACTGGAGTTTCTTTTAAGCTCTTTTTTGACTCCTAAAATAATGAAAAGATTGTTGAGCGCAACAACTTTCTTTTCTGCTCATTAAAGTATAGGAAAAGACATCTACATCATCTTGTTTATCTCATTTTGTGGACTATGTAGACCATCAAATGAAAAAGACTACCTTGGCACATTCAAGCCAAGACCGTTCCCCTCTACATACTTTTATGCTTTCTCGGATAGAGGGGCTGAACTTTACAAAAGATATCACCATGGGTTGTTGTTAAGCTCTTTTCCAGCCTTCCCACCGAGAAAAGATTGTTGAGCAAACATGGTTTTGTTCATGCTCGTAAAAGTATCTGAATGACCGTCCAGTCAGTATAGGTTTAACCTTTTCTGGCCTGATTGGACTACCAATAGTAAAGAAGTCTCTCATCCCCTAAAGGATGGGTGAGCTCTCCTATGTATACTTTTATCCTTTTTTGGGCACAGGAGACTACCAACTAAAAAGATCCCCCACTAGAGTTTTCTTCATGCTTTCAGACTCTCTAAAATTGAAAGCAACATCGAGCATTTACTTTCTTGGGCTCACCAAAAATACACAAGATTGTACCACAATGGTGTCTCTAGACACCACCCCACAGATAATAGTTTGGCAGCATTCCCACTTTGGGTCTCCTTTGTTTAGAGTAATCTACAATGTGTCTTCCTTGGATCCCATCAAAATAAAAAGTGTCTACCTCCCCCAAGTATTTCCCATCTACAATTACATGCCTGGTATTACAGATATGATCCCTTTCCCATGAGTCATTTTCATTTGCTGCCTGGTCTACCTTGCCGTCATACTCTGAACAAAGGAAGTTTGAGTCTACTACACTCCCTCTACCCCTGTTCAAATCCTCCCCCCCTCATTTAGTGGATCAGTCCTCAGATTTCCTCACATATTTTGGTCATCTCCCTCGTGCTTCTGGTCAAGGAAACACCACTACCTTGACCAGGGGCATGTCTCCCTCTGTCGACAACAACACATGTATTCCAGAGGATAGACCTAGAGACCCTTGTATCTTGGTTTCATTAACCTCATTGATGATTTCCTTGGACCACTTGAGAGGAGGCCTTAGTGCCTCTTGGGATGGTTGTTTCTCATGTGCTCGACTCCAACTGCATCATTGCACCATTGAGATTCGTACAGGGTATTGGTCCGTGCAGTATTTAGTCGAAGACCCTGGATGTCACCTGACTCTAGCACATTGATGAGTCTATTCAAGGGACCTAAATAGGTTTATGTCCCTTGTGATTTTCAAGTTTTATTGGAGACAGTTTTCAGAAGCCCCAACAATGCTTCTATATATATTTATGATTGATGCAGCATACTTGTACCACATGGACTCTTAATTTCCATCAGTGAGTCCATACAACAATGTACCATTCTAGATGTAGTAGGCTATCAGTCATGAAGATATAGCATTCGATGAGAATGTCATGGGTCCAATATAGCAGTTCTTCAGTTCAGTATTGTATTCAGCCTCTAATCGAGGAAACCATTATAGTATCATCAATTGTACATGATCGACTCTTATATTATAGAGCATAGATCACATTATTCTTTTGACATTGTTATGAGCATGGGGATGCCCACCTCATCCATATACATGTCACACATTATTTGTATCTCACCCATTGATGGAAACCATATTAATACAAAAACCAAAATCCACCATGCCCCAGCCCAGGAAGCACCACCTCTCCACAGAAAAACCTATAATGTCCGTCGGCCATACGATGAGATCCTTCCCTAACACATCAGGGGGCAATTTGTTAACCCAAAAAATCCCTCACTCAGCTCTACATGGCCTACACCACCCAAGGAAACACATGCATGACCCTCATATCACCCCGTTGGACCTCCACACCCTAAAAAAGGCTTAAGAATGAGCAAAAGGGATTAAAATCCCCTAAAAAGAGTCAAATAGCTCTCATAGGGGCTAAAGCCTCCAAAAAGGGGCTAAAAACCCTTAAAGGAGCTTAATACCCCAAAAGGAGCTAAAGATAGGGCGAAAGGGGATAAAATCCCCAAAAAGGGGCTAAAGCCCCAACTAGGGGCTTAAAACCCTAAAAAATCCCCAAAAAGCTATAAATAGAGAGGTGGGGGTCACTCTCAAATCATTCCTCCCTTGCATACTGTTATGCTGCCTAAGTGGATTCCTTGAGACCATTTGCCTCTCAAGCCACCCATACTCCCTCTCATCCATCTTCCCTTTGAGCCATAGCTCACCCATTGCCAAGAGAGAGGTGCTTCTCCAAGTTAGGGCATGGTGGCCCATTTCCACCAAGCGGTATAAGCTTTGTTTAATGTCATGTTTATTTCTATTTTTTCTAACTTAGTTTGCTTGCAGGTTTATTTTATGTTCTTACAGGTTGTATGCAGGTTTCTGGAGTCTAACCTTGTGTGTAGGATTTCCATATCTTTTCTTCTTTTCTGTTCATTGCTTCATTTTTGTTGAGTTTTTCTTGCATTAACATCAGGAACCCTACCCTTCTGTCCTATAGACAGAAGGTAGCCATTCCTGCCTTGTAGTAAGGGATAAATCCCTGCTACAATTGGCATGCAG
>LPNX010979154.1:123810-153053 GCA_001517045.1 Pseudotsuga menziesii | reverse complement strand
TTATGGTTTTAGAGAGAGAGAGGTTAGGATTAGAGAGAGACGGTGATATGTGGTAGCGGTTTAAGTAGAGAGAGAGAGAGAGAGAGAGAGAGAGAGAGAGAGATTGGGGGTTAATTATTTAAAGAGAGAGATAGTGATTGGGGGTTCTCGGTTTATTGAGAGAGACAAATTGGGGGTTATCCATTTGGAATTTAGATATACAGAGAGAGAGGGAGGGAGAGGGAGAGAGAGAGAGGGAGTGAGATAAAGATATTTGTGGTTAGGGGTTTAGCGAGAGAGATAGAGAGATATTGATGGTTTAAATAGATACAAAGAAAGAGAAATAGAGAAATGGATATTAGGGGTTAGGGGCTTAGATGGATAGATATATATTTTTTATCATTGTCTTGTTTCTTTTGTTATTGTTGAACGTTTCCTTATTCTTTGGATGAGATAAGGTTGGTGCTTTTTCACGTAGATGGGGATAAATCTCCACTACAAAGTGTAGAGAGAGAGAGAGAGATATTGGGGACTAGGTGTTATAGCTGATTTTACCACTCCAAGTGAATCACACTATTTATGGCCTTCCCTTGTCCCTTTGTAGACTCCTTAGACCCATTGGACCATTTTTTGTCGTTTGATGTTTCCTTGACCATCCCTAAAAACATGTGAAAATTGATACACGCGACTTTTAAACCCCTAATTGCGTGTATACACAGGTTTGACCACTAAAACCATGTACATCGAAATGTGTACAAAATCCAAATAATTTTGGAGTTTTCCTTGACATGGATTCGACTCATTTGACTCCTAGCCTTCCCTATGCCTTGAGATCGCTCGGATTCGACCTTTCATTACCCCTTTGAAAATATATATAAGGAACTCTATGGTACATTGAAGGAATATGAGAGAATTGAGAGAAAAGAAACTATAGTCCATTGTTGCCGGAACTTATGCTTGAGTCTGCATCCCTTTGTCCCTTGGAGCACTTTTGTGTTCTTCCCAAGCTTGTCTTTTTCTTGTGAGCTTGCTATCGAGAGATGGAGGATTGAGGTGGTGGAGGCCCATGTGGGGGATTCAGTTTCTCTGATTCGCAGATGTGCCGACAGAGGTTGTATCCATTGTAATCTCTGATTTTATGTTAATAGAAATATCTTTTCCTATCCAATAATGTGTGTTTGAATGAATATTTTATTCATGAAATGTTTTCAAATGTTTATACATTGTTGATTATATATGCTAGAATAGATCTAACACCAATACATATAGTATGCTTGTATTGTTTACTTGTTGTTGAGGAAGTAATCTATCAATTCAAGCTGAAGTTGGAAAGCTCAATGGGGATCTACTTCAACCATTCGGAATAAGGTACGAGGTTTGATCCTTTAGTGTTAGACATTTAATTTCTATTGCATATTGGAAATGATTGATTTGTGGAGTCAAGCTATCTATTGTGGTACCCCAAGCCATAGGAATTTCTCTCTGTAACAGAATTGGCAACTCCGCTGGGGAGTTCCTAGTAGTTGTCCTTTGGGGGTTTTCTATCGACATTCAATGACTTTGAATTTCTCTTTCTCTTTTGTTTCTGTGTCGGGTCTGGGGGCATGTTTTCCTGGTAGTGTCTTATTGGTGTGAATTTTGTCTCAGCTTGTATGTTTTCCTTGATTTTTATGCACTTTTCTTCCTGTATGCGAGTTTTTAACTCACATTCGCGTATACACGTGGGTTTCTCTACTATTTCTGCTTATACATGTGGGTTTACTACGAACAGTCACGTATGCCTTTAGTTTTGCATTTTAGATGAAGTTAAATGGTTGCTGGGTGAAGTTTGATGATTGTTGAGTCTCCTTTGATACTTCCTGAGTCTGTATACACCTCTATTTCTGACCAGAGACATTCTTTTTAGGGTAAATTTCTTTTTTTTAAGAATGTTCTTGTCATTGCATTTTCAATTTTTTGTTTTGGGATTAGTGCATTAGACTTCTTTTACCTTAGTGATTTGATTGAGTGCTGCTTGAATGTGCTTGCAGAGTCTGGAGGTTGTAGAATCATTCTTTTTCTTTTTGTATCTCATTTTATTTCAAAAAATCCAAAAATATTTGCTTATCATCATGCATTGCATTTTGCATTTTGCATAGTACTTGCACTAGATTTGCTTTGGAGTATTAGTCAGGATTTCATATAGGAAAGCTTGCATTCATCATTTGAAGAAAAATTGTGCATTTCACGTAGTAGCATACCCTGTTTTCATGGACACAATGCATTTGCATTGATTGTTAGGTGTGCATTTTGCTTCATGCTGTGTCATAACACCATTAGTTGCATAGCCATATCCCTCTTTTGAGTAATAAATCCAATTAAAATCAACGCTTAATTAAAATGAACTACACTCTTTTCTTTTATAGGGTGCACCAACAAGATTAGGTTTTAGGGTCTTGGAATAGTTCATTGTGAGTAAATTATCCAATACCACTAAACAACAACATGTATATGTCTGTCTAGGTGAGTGTGTGAAATCCTTGGTATAACCAGTGTTTCTCAGTATCCTCCTCTCAAAAGGGAGTTAAGCATGAGGCAGTGTGAGCGGTTATTGATTGGAATGACCCCTAGTCATAACTGAGTAGCACCAGAGATATTTCCAGGATTGTATTTGTATCTGGGGGCTCTTTTGAGAGTTTTGGGATTTTCTACCCTACCCATACGGTCAATCTCGGCTGCGACTGTCCACCTGAGCATTGATTATATTGAGGTGACCTTAGTGGCCTTACCTAGGATATCGAGGGGGTATTTTGCAGGGGTTATTCTGCAGGTGTCCTGGCCTGGTTGGGGTCAGACAACACAGTCACTTTACGCGTTGAAGCTGAGGGCCACAATAATTGGTTATGTACCTCTACTTGTTGTGTATGGGAGTCTCAAGCCTCTACTAGGAAAGACATACCTACTTCATTCGGGAGATCACTTATCCTACCCTTGATTGCTTGCATTTGGATTTAGATTTTATTAGTGATTGCTCTGTGCACGATAGCTTGCCTAGGGTTTGCGTATATAGAGAGTCTTTTCTATTTTTTGAGCCATTGTGGATTCGGGTGCAGCTCCTCGCTATTCTCGTCGTTTAGTAGGAATTCTTCCTTCTACATCTTCTCCTCCTTTGGGAGAGAGACATAGACAGTCTAGGTGGACTAATTTGCACATTGATTCACACACCATGGAAGACCATATAGAAGGTATTCCTGAACCACCTTCTCCCATTCATGTGGAAGATGGGGAGTTTACTCCTACCTATGATCCTTCACCTGACTTGACTGAGTTAGGTCCTATGATTTCTAAGATAGTTACCTTTCATGATAGACCTACTCACTCTAGGGTTGATTCCCCATTGATGCATCGCTGGTATGGAATGCCGGAGGATGACGAGACTCATTTTGAACCTGCGAGCACTAGTTTTGGTATGTCTGGTTTTTCTACACATGATTTGGCATTTCATGTCGAATCCGACTTCAATCCTAACAATATGCCTAGGGGCACTCTCATTCCTTACCATGCAGAGAGGTTTGGGAGCACTAGTCACATTGCACCTTCCATCCTGGTGGTGGAAGTTACATCACACATTCCTCCTAGGTCTAGGGTTAGTGATCCTATTAGGATACCAGATCCGAGATGAGTGACTATAGGGAATAGTATGTACTTAATTACACAGATCCCTTCATCCTTTGTCCCTAGTTCTTCAAATGTTCACTCTCCACCTTATTCATGTGGTCCTTCGGGCCGAAACGTTGCTATGAGTTATGTTCGTATTGTGGTTACTAGACCGGTTGTGTCTCAGCTTCATGCACTGCCCGTTGTTTTGGGAGGTCATGTTCATACTTCTAGAGGTCACATTCCTACTTCTAGAATGTATATTCCTACTTCCAGAGCATATGTTCATACTTACAGAGTGTCTCATGGGACATTTCATGCGATGACTTATGGACCCTATTATGGGACACGGTATGGACAAGGTTCTTCACCTTATGGGGGCAGGTATCAACAACCTGCTTGCTCTCCAAATTATGGCTTTGTAGCTCCTAATAGTCAAGGCCCACCACACTATGGTGCTTCCATGCCACCCTATACAGGTCAAATGGGAGGAAGGCACTATGGCCAAGGCCACGGTGGTAATCAGACCTATGTGAATCAGAACTATCAGGGAGTGGTCCTTCGACCTCATCATCCTAGGCTCCATTTCCTCATGACACTGAATCTTCCTGACTTGTCAAGATTGACCCAGCTTGGCCGGCTGTCCCTACTAAGCTTCCCTCAGACATACCTAAGTTCGAAGGAAAACCAGGAGAGGATCCGAGCGAACATGTTACTATGTTTCACCTATGGTGCTCTTCAAATTCCTTACACTAGGACTCCATCCATTTAAGGCTATTTCAACACACCCTTACAGGGCCCACCATGAAATGATATATAGAGCTACCTAGGGGGGCATTCGCTTTGTTCGATGACCTAGCGATGACTTTTCTTAACCAATTCCAGCTACCAGTGCGTTATGACATTGGTACTAAACTCTTGTCGACATTTCGACAGGATAAAGCCACACATATCTCGGATCATATCCAAGAGTGGAGTCGATGGAAGAGGTTAATTAAAGCCTTTATACCACTGTAATTCCTCCTTGAATGGTTCCTTAAGTCATTATTTCCATATATAGAAAAGGATGTTTCTACATTCGGAGTGCAGAATGAGGAACAAGCAATTTTTAGGGCACAAGAACTGGACTTGATTTATGCTTAGTCCAGTTTGTTATATGAGATTATTCCCAATGTGCCACGTTCTAGTTTCGACCCCAAAGTCAAACCTATACCACATGTTGATGGCATTGTTGGTTGTGCAAGTGCTAAACCTATGGATTCGGTTGCAAAACAAGTTAATCAATTGTCTATCAACCAATCTGCTTCAAGACAAGCCACGACTTCGTCTCAACCTGTTGATGAAATTGTCATTGATGCCAACATGGACTTGCAGTGGCCCCACGAGATGTCCTTGGACCTTTGTTGGGTCATGATGATGTGGTCATGAGGTCTTGGAGATGGACCTAGTGTATAATTAATATTTGGCATCCATATGCATAACGATATGATGGCACGCTTGGTTGCTTTTGATCAAGGGTTTGAAGATGGAAGGTTGTTGATGATATATGGTTCTATTTATGATCATGGAGGTGGAGCCCATGGAAATTTTTGAAGAAGACCTTAAGTTGTGAAGAAGTCCCTTATGTTGATGTACCAAGCCACTTGAAATTTAAAATAGTCAAAGTAAATGGTGAAGTCAGCCCAGTCAAAAGGATAAAAAATAATAATAACATCCTTGAGGTGACCCTAATGTGGTTTGAAGAAAGTTTTTATATAAAACATAAATAAATAAATTACAAATACAAATGAGGTGAGGTGAAATAAGGATGGTTTAAAATAAAATAATAAGGTTGACCGTTGAGGTGAAATAATAAAAATACATAAGAAGTGTTAAGTTTTTTTAAAACGTCAAAATACCATTACCTGCCCTAGAAATCCGCCCTCAAATTGTGGATATGGAAACACCTCGATGTGTATTTAAAACACATACTTCCACATCAAATTTTTTTAAGGAACAAGTGAAAGAAGTTAATTCACTAGCTGAAGTTGGTGCACTGAGGAAATCACAGGTGAAGGAGCTCTAAGCAGCATGTGCACAAGCCGGTCGTCACACTGAGCAGAATAAAGGTCAATTTCATGAAGGTTCCATGGTGCAGTGATTTTCAATGATAAATCTCATGCGAGTTTCTCATGGATGAAAGAAGAGAGAACCTAAAATATAAAGGACCTCAGCAATAGAGTTCTTCTCTCGTATCTGGGTATGGATCTTCCTGGGTACGGCTCTTCCAATTATCGATCTTATTCCGGTTATGGATTAAAAAGGTATGGTTATAGATCTTAATACAGGTTTTCATCGGATCTATTCCTCTGGATGCTAGATTTTCTGGCTTCCTTGAATATGGATATGGATTTGTCCCATCTCTCACTTTTATACATTTATTTAGTAATTAACCTCCTGATTCTAGCTACCCTCGGCTTGATTTCATGCATCGAACTTGTACCAATGTGAAATGTGTGCGGCCCAACCAAGTTATTAGGACTTGAAGTCATCTCTGCCTATTTCAGTGGATATTGTATGGATTTTCATCCTGTGAACTTGCACATGCAAGCAATAGGGATTTTCATTAATACATAGGAAGAATAAATAAGGAGCTTGACCTTTGTATGATTGGAAGCTCGGATGGCAGGCACTAGTATGGCAGTGAGATTTATTATGCTGTGATCAATAGAGTAGTGGATGAGCATGCTAAGTTAGGGACTTAGTATTCTCTACCAAAATTTTCTTTCTTCAAGGCTGTGCAGTCAAATTTTTTTTTGTGACTTTGACAGTCCAAATCTTAGATTTGTCTTTGGGTGTTTTACGAGTGTTCTGAGGCAAACGCAAACATGAGTTTTGGAATTTGTCTGAAGTCTGTTTAGCTCTGATTTTTGTGATATAACTGATCTGAGGCAGTTGCAATGGAGTAAATAATTCTATGGTGTTTGACATCTAGAGAATTCAGTGGCAGCCACAGAGAAAAGGGAGATAAAGGCTCTGTTTTTCGTACACCACTGAGGCAACTCTTTGGAGGTCTGCTAAATCTATGGTGACCTAAAATTTGGACCGTCCATGAGTTATAAATTTTACAATACTATTGAAGTATTTTTCTAGGGTTTTATCTCTCTAATTTGGACAGTCAACTGAGGCAGCAAACCCTCTAGAAGTCTGGATAATGAGGTGACTGCATCAGCATTACTCAGTTTGCAATAAAATGTATGTACAGTGTTAAGTGAAATATGTGAACAGTGAGGTGTATGGACAGTTATGTACAATAAATTAAAATGATATAATAGTGTATGAGCAGTAATGTGTGCATCCTATAATGATGCTCTCCATTGAACACACAATCACAAATTGAAGTTTACCATACAACCTGAATTGGAAGTTTTACCAGCATATACAAAACAATTCAAAGGTGCAAGTTCTTGGTAAGGGTAAGGATGGAAGTAGAACTATTCTTTCCATTTATATTGCAATCTAAAGTGAAATCAATTTGTTGAGAGGATGGATGAATTGGAAGAAATAACACAAACATAGAGCTACAGGATATGAATATGATATATGTGTGGACACACCCTTGATGATAAGTTCAAACCTATGAAGAACTAGATTGAACAGTCGATATCAATGACTTTGGTGTTAAAATATGAGGTAAGCAAGTGCAATAAGTTTAAATGCAAATCCATAGTCAATAACTTCAGAAGTATGAGTGATCCATCATCATTATCAGTGAATTTTCTAAGACAATAGAGTTTTGATTAGGCATCTAATGAGTTACAAGAATGACAAAGTAGATGTTTGGTGAGGTGCAAGAATGATAGAGTAAATGTATGGTGAGGTGGTAAAATAGAAGCTACAGAACTTGTGAGACACATTGTAAAGACATCAGTAGAAATATTGAGAAGGTTTGGAGCAAACTTGCAAAGGATTTTGTGTAATTGACAGTGAGTACATACAGTGAATGTGCAACAAAACAATGGTATATTGATCCATTGATAAAAGCAGGCCTTTGAGTGATAAGAGAAGACCTATATGCAGATACCTAATATGCAAACAATCATGTATACAGTGGATATGTACACTGTGGTAAATGTTCAGTAAGTAATGTATATCCACGCCTTATGCATGATGATGCAAATCCCATGATGAAGATCCATGCTACTACCATGATGATGATTGCTTGCAGACACATATAGTAACCTTGTTGGTGATCCTGATAACTTGATGAAGACCAGCAGTATTGATGAACAATATGATGTTGATGAGGCTGAAGAGCAGAGATTGAGAAAATATTTTGCTAACCTGATTTTATGAGCAAACCTTTGAAGAGCAGGCTGTTGGTGATTGGCATGAGCAAGCACATGAGCAGATTTTTTGTTCGTTGGCATGATCAGAGATTGACCAGAGATTCATGAGAAGCAGTGAGAAAATGAACAAAATGACTAATGAGCAGTGTTACAACAGAGTTTATGATGAGCAGAGAGGATGAGCAGCGTTGATGATGAGCAGATGAGCATGAGCTGAGACAGTTGACCGCAGATTAAAGAGACAAGTGATTGATGAGTTGATGTAACAGTAAGATTTAATTGTAAAAGAAAGCTTGTCTTGTTTTTGAGGTTAGGATACCTCAAACCCTTCTTAGCGGGGTCTAAGAAAACTAGGCAGGGTCCTGGATGAAGAGTTGGTGGTCTATGTATCAGTAGGTGCTGATTTTACCTAACGCTTGTAGCTGGACCACAACTAATACAAAAAGATTACAAAATTACATTGTGTTGTGTTCTTTTGTGTTATGGTTCTTGATGATTTAAATGCTATGATATGTGAATTATGAAGTTTATGAAATGATTATGAGATTGGATGAATGAGGAATTGGTAGTTAATCGTGAAAAGCTAAGAAAAGTTTTAAGAGTACTTTACACTAATTCACCCCCCTCTCAGTGTCTAACACAACCCGCCAAAATGACGAGTGTACTTTCGGTGCAATCGTCTAACCAGAAGGGTGACCAATAGCCCGAACGGAATAGAAAGAAGGGTAAGAATAATCATAAGGATGGGAATAAGAATGAGAATGCTAATAATAATGAAAAGAATGCCTGTAATGCTGGGGGGGACAAGCAAGCTAAACATAAGGTTAAGTTCCCTTGCAAGTTATGTAAGGATGATCACCTCACTTACTTGTGCCCTTGTATAGATGAAGCCTCAAGATTCTTGGCACAGCGCCTAGCTATGCTAACTAACCCTTTACCTCACAATCAAAATATGAACTCGAGGACCCATGATCAGTCTGGTGGTGATCAATATCCACCGGAGGTTAGTGGTCGTGGTTGCATTAACATGGTGCGTGCTGCGAAAGTTGTGACCCATGCGAAGGACTATGGTTCGTCACAACCCGTCCTAGGAAAGGAACCTTATCCACCAAGGTCTCCTTTGCGTATTGAGAAACCTATGGACAAACCTGAAGCTACACCTCACATTCCTAAGGGAGTCCTTAAGTGTTCTGGGCACAATCCTAATGCCCGAGCCGCCCAACACTATTCAGTTGTCGAGGATTTGGGCCACACTCCTTGTGCAATGTCTGCATTGGAAGTGCTTCAGAGTTGTCCTTCGCAAAGGAAGGATTTTCTTTCTTCCCTAGGTGTGAATGATGATGATTCTTCTTCTGTGATCAAATTTGAAACTGTAGGACTTCAGCCTCACTTGCCTTACTATGTGTCTCTTTTGATTCACATATAATGTCTTAACATGACCATCAAACGCACTATGATTGACGAAGGCACTACCACTTATATGATGTCTTTATCATGTTGGAAGGGTTTAGGTTCCCCTGAGCTATCTAAACCAGCGACCATGTTAACTACGTTCAATGGGAGATCATTTAGGCCACACGGCATCCTTGCTTCCCTTAAGGTCCATTTGGGAGGGAAGACCATTGCGATAGAGGTCGAGGTGGTTGATGCACCCCTTGACTACAATATCTTGCTGGGTAGGAATTGGATGTATAGTATGCAATCCATTTCTTCTTCCCTATTTTATGTTGTATGTTTTCCATTTAATGGGAAGATAGTCATGATTAATCAAACAACATTCAAGAATCTGTCTATTACCGCATCTTCGAGAGGTTCGATCCTGATCGTTCAACACTCTCAGCCGGCAACTGAGAGTGTGGGTGTAGGCATGTATCCATCCATCATGAGAAGCTTTAGTTGTCTTGCACTGATCCTTATGATAGGGTCTAGTTTCGGTGAGGCTTCGACATCTATGAGATCAGTGTCTTTTCGCATGAGTCATATGGAAGATCCTTGGATTCTTCCTACACCGAGTACTCTGAGTGAGCCCATCGTGACGGATGTGCTATTGCCTGCAAATATGATAGCTTATCAAGATAATATTAAGTCTATTGTAGAGCCCAGTCCTTCCTCTTTGTGGATGGAGGAGGAGGACCCTTATGTGCTGCTGACATGGGCAGTGCAGTCTTCTCACATGCACGACTACCTTGATATGGTTTTCTCTTTAGATGAAGCTATTATTGAGGCTATGTCGAGAGTTGCGCTACCATGGGAAGAACTCCATCATAGATCTTACTTTCTTCCTGAGCTTGACCGCTTGGAGCGTGAGGAATTTAGGGCAGTTCTTAGTGAGAGAGTTGGTAGTCCTATGGTTCCATTAAGCTCTCCTGGTAAAATAGCTAAAGGAAACATGGCGAACTTATCTTCAATGATTCCTATAAATATATCTCACGATCCTGGTAGGATAGAGAATGTCTATATTGGGGCAGAATGTTCCCATGCTAAGATTCAAGAATACACCAAACTATTTAAAGAATTCCATGATATCTTTGCTTGGTTTTACGATGAAATGCCACGTATCGACCCTCATATTGTCGAACACGAGATTAAGACCTATGATAATGCTAAGCCTATTTGACAATGCTTGCGTGCGATGAATCCTAGGAAAGCACCCACGATTAAGGCAAAGATAGATAAACTGTTGAAATCCGGTTTTATCTATCCCGTTCCCTTGACGGAGTGGGTTTCAAACCCCGTTTCGGTGGATAAAAAGCAGGGAGCGATCTGCATATGTACTAATTTCCATGATTTGAATCGTGCCTATCCTAAGGACAATTTCTCCACACCATTTATTGATCATATTTTGGATGAGTGTGCAGGAAGCAAGGTTTTTTCCTTCATGGATGGATTTTCTAGATATAATCAAATACAAATTAAACCTGAGGACCAACATAAGACTGCATTTATTTGTCCTTATGGAACGTTTGTATATTGGAAAATGCCTTTTGGCCTTAAGAATTTTGGAGCTACTTTTCAGTGGGAAATGACCTTGATCTTCCACGATCTCAAGTCAATTATCGAAGTATTTTTGGATGACCTTGCTGCTCATTCTTGTATGAGAATGCGTCATTCCTATCACTTGAGATTGTTATTTGAAAGATGCCGGCATTATTTGGTTAGGTTAAATCCTCATAAGTGCATATTTTGTGTGAAGTCAGGTCACTTGTTAGGATTCATCATTTCTAAAGAGGGTATAAGAGTCGACCCTTTGAAGGTTGAGGCAATACTTCAGTTGTCTCCCCCGAATAATATTCGTCATCTTCAATGTTTGCAAGGCATGGCAAACTTCTTATGGAGATTTGTGGTCAATTTTTCCAATTTGACTAGAGGATTCACGCGTCTATTAAAGAAGGACACCACCTTTTATTGGGATGAGCGAGCCCAGGAGTCCTTTGATGCACTCAAGCGAGCCCTAGCATCAACCCCGGTGATTAGTCCCCCAGACTATAGCCGTGATTTTCTACTTTATGTGGCCGCATCCATGGAGACGATTGGTATGGTTTTGGTTCATGAGGATAAGGAGCTCCAAGAGCATGTCATATATTATCTGAGCTAGAACCTTATTGACACAGAGATTCATTATTCTCGTGTCGAGAAGCTTGCTTTAGCTACTGTACATGCGGTTCAATGGTTGAGACATTATATTCTCCTTCTCCAGACCTTGGTTGTAGCCCATGTCAATCCGTTTCAATTCATCCTCACTTGAAGGATGACTGGGGTAAAATATAATAAATGGATTGTCATCTTGCAAGAATTCGATCTCGAATTTGTTTCGGCAAAATCGAAGAAGTCTTTAATTTTTGCAGAGCTTATATTGGATTTCCCAAGCGAGGCCGAGGAGTTGGTTTGTGAAGATATGTTTGTTGATGAATACATCTTCTTAATATAAACTTTATACTCATGGTATGGGGATATCATTATATATTTACAAACATTGAAGGTCCCTACTCACCTCTCACGGGATGAATGACGATGATTACGTCATGTGTCTAAGAATTACCTCATAGTGGATAACATTTTGTACCGTCGTGGGGTAGATTCCATTTTATGACGTTGTTTAAATCATGAAGAGGCTGAGGTAGTGCTAAATGATTGCCATGGAGGGGCGTGTGGTGCTCATTTATCTGGGATTTCTATAGCCCAAAATATCTTACGAGCGGGTTATTTCTGGCCGTCGATCTTTGAGGATTGTGTAGATGCGGTCAAGAGGTGCCACCCTTTCTAGGTGTTCACATGTAATATTCTCTCAAAACCTACCCTGTTACATCCCATTATCACCGCTGGTCCCTTCACTAAGTGGGGGCTTGATTTTATGGATTGCAACTCAGCTTCGGCTCGGGGGCATCATCATATCATAGTGGCTATTGATTACTTCACGAAATGGGCTGAGGCTGTGCCTACAGTTAAATCCGAAGGTGAGACAAACACCCACTTTGTATTCAACCAGATTATTACTCAGTTCGAAATTTCGAAAGAGCTTGTCACTGACCATGGCTCACACTTTCAGAATCGTATGATGGAAGCGTTGGCATCAAAGTTAGGGTGCAAGCAATATCATTCCTCCTCTTACTACCTTCAAGCGAATGGATAGGTAGAAGAAATGAATAAATCACTCAAATCCATTCTCCAACGAACCATCACACATAGCAAGAATAATTGGCATATCATGTTATATCCTGCTTTGTGGGCATATAGAGCCACTGTTAAGACTGCCACGGGTTTTTCTCCATATCAACTTGTACATGGAGTGGAGTCGATATTACCAGTTGAATGCGAGATTCCTTCTTTGAAGCTAGTCATAGAACTCTTACCAGACACTTCACCATTGGAGGAGTGTTTGGTCCACCTTGAGCAACTTGATGAGCATCGTCGAGATGCCTTGGTGGCTCTAGAAGTAAATAAACATCGCGTAAAGGTCCAGTATGATAAGTCTGTCTGTCCAAGGAGGTTTAGTGAGGGAGACTTGGTCCTTTTGTGGGATCAACCAAAAGAACCCTTAGGGGCAGGAATGTTTAATCCCATGTGGCATGGCCCTTATGTGGTCAAATGTGTGTTAGAGAAGGGTGCTTATGAGTTAGTGGATTATGAGGGAACGAGGCTTGGCGGAGCCTAGAAACAGGCTCTATCTCAAGAAGTACTATGCATGATTCTTAGCCAAGGCTGGTTATTGTATATTATTGTATAGTTTTGCATAGTTAGGTCTTTTTCTTATCGTGATCGAGTTTGTGATTAGTTTTCGTTTCTTTTGGCAGATGCCAATGGAATCTTCCACCTACATAGGATTCACGGATGGTGCGAGCTGTCACACTCAACACTCAACCTCTGCTGCTTGGGTGATTTATACACCTATGGGTCAGGTACTGTCTTCAGGAGGAATATGTTTGCGACCATCTTCCAACAATTTCTCTGAATATAGTGCCATTATTGAACTTCTATGGGATGCCATTCACATGGCATTCTCTCTCTTGAGGTACATCTTGATTCGGAGTTAGTAGTGTCACAACTTAATGGTTTGTACCATGTTAGAGATCCGACATTATTAAGAAGGTTCTTACGTGTGAGATTATTAGAATGACAATTTGACAATATAACATACATACACATTCCAAGAATTAATAATCAAGTTGCTGACTCATACGCTAACTATGTGTTAGATTGGAATTTGTTTCATACACAATAAATTCATCACAAACACAATTTTTACACATGTAAATAAATAAACCGATCACCATAAAAAATTTGATATAACATCCAAAATGTGGTAATACATAGTGTCATGATACAAAAATGGGGCTCTCAAGCCACCAACATATAATACATGGTAGTACAAAATGTATAGACTCCCGGGTATCTAATCCTATGGAGGAGGAGGGGGGTTGTGATCATGGAAGGTCACTACGGCTCTAGCTAGCCATCCAAATAATCGCACCCATGCTCGTGGTACACCCACCACCTAGCATTGCATAGCCTTAGTCAAGTCCTCGACTTGCGCCATGGGAACCCTGTGTGTTAGCCTCACAAAATTGGTATGAATGGTCTGGAGCATCCACTCCACATCCACACTCATGATATCATCTTCTCTTCCCCTACATCTGTGACGAGAGAAGCCTTCTGGTCGCCATGGTCCCACATCTGCATACAAATGGTAGATGTCACTATGTATTGTCATGCAAAAATATGTCTTTTGATTCCATATAATCAAAAAACACAAAAAAATAAATAACTCAAAAATTAAAAGAGAGGGTCGAGATTCGTTACCTATATCGCCATATGTCGATCCTGGTGGTAGCGGCATGTCCGGGTCCCCCCAGAAATCTATCCCTGCATAGGGGTAGTAATCGATGGAAACTATCTTTCATCACCACCATGGAAAGAAATAATCTAGATAGGGGTTGGCCACCCTACCTCCCCCCAATCTGCGCATTGCATTTGCCCATTGTCGTTGGGCTAGATCTCGAATCCCGTGAAGAGGAAAGTCAACTCTAAGGCTCAATCCTGGAACACGATCGAAGAAAAACGTGCTCAATATACTGCTTAACCTGAAGTTTAGCACTCTGCCCGCCTTACACTCCCTGAGCTGATGTTTCATGTTGCTGTAGTGCTCCAGTCATAAATCGTGGGTCTCATGCACTCCACTGCATAGAACATCAGAGGCCGCGAGGCCTGGTGGAGTGATGCCAAGCCTGCTATCCTACCCAATGTTAATAGTATGGCCTTTAGGCCCAGCACCTGTATAGCGTTGGTAGGGACCTGACTCCCCACCTTCTCTGTGTCTGGATAGTAGTACATCGCAATGTACTCATCGATAGTCAGGCCACCTCTAGGCCCACCACAAGAACGAAGGTTCACTACTTCCCCCCATCAGGAAAGCCCAGTAATAAAGTATATGTCCTCCACCTCTATAGTGAGGGACATCCCATCTATCTAGAAGGACTCAGAGTTTGGATCCCAGTAATCCACCAGCATCTGCAATAGTCTTGGTTTGGCCCTCAAGCCACCAAGACACCAAAACTTGTATATTCCACATGCACGCAGTGCTTGTTGAGCCATTATATTGGCCCTTACTGCCTCCTCTACATCACCATGTTCATGCTCTCTCCATTCTAGGACCATCCTGCATAAAAAATTGCAATTTTTCCCATTAGATTACTTGAAAAACTTTATGCGCGGCCTCATATGCGACTGTTTGTGAAACAACCGCATATGTATGCGACTGTGGGGGAATTTTCTGCGTATATCCAGCCCTATACGTGTAAAAACCCTCGATTTCTGCATGGGCCGCAACACCCTTTTTAGTTTGGCCTAGAAACCTCAAATGACCATGGAATTTGATAAAAATTGCATCAAAATGAAAGAGAAGAGCATGGGTAAGTACCTGGGAGAAACGGTAGTGGATTCCGTCGGCTGGATCTCCTGGAATTCACTGTTGAAAATCTGAGCTCAATTGGATAAAAATTTCAAATGTTTTATAATATTTTGAAATGTTTACTATTTATAGAAAATTTTCAAATTTTTAAAACATTTTACCCCCTTTCCCATAGTTTCAACAATTTCTAATCATTTGGACCGTTTTTTACCTAACTCATGATGTAGGAGGCCTTTTTTAGTGCCGTTTCAGCCGTTGGATTGACCTGTTTGTGCTGATCTCAGGTATCGTGTCTAAACTGGCATATAGGTTAGGTTTCATCACTGTTTGCATTTTGTATGACCTTATGACCGTTTTATCATAACCTTAGGTACGAACCCGCTCTATTATGTCATGGAACCTTCTTGATGTTTTAGAAATGGCATGATATGAGTGGTAGAGCTTGACCTTACATGGGTACGCTAGTTAGCGCTTTATTTGCATTTGGTGCCCATGTTGATGTTTCATCCTTTAGGGTGTGGGAGTTCGTTGTATAGTACTACCATGACATTTTGTAAGGGCCTCATACTCCTCTTGATATTTTGCTGGCCTATTTCCCTTAGGACTCCCTTATGTCAAGTTGTAATTGCATTATCATGAGCTTTGCTTGCCTTATTGAGCCTTATGCCAGCTTCCCTAATTGTGCTTCAGCCATATAGCCCGAGCTTGTCTCATGTCTAGCCATGTAGATCCATTTTATATATCCTTTGCAGCTTGATTCCCTTTTTACCGGGAGGGGATTTTCCCCTAAGTGTCGATATCCTACACATGTGTCCTTGCATTGAGCATAGGTATGTTCCACTGCTTGGAACTAGTTTGTTTTCCCCTATGACACTCGTCTCCTCCTATTCTGTAAATATAAAGCAATTTTATTCTTTTTCAAGCTTTTTAAATATTTGAAAAAGTCCAAAAAAAATCAAAAAACCAAAAATCCAGACAAGGAAAGATGTTATCTTTGGTAGCTGTTGAGTCGTGTCGCCTTTGAACAGAGCACTGTATAGCACATCCATTGGTTGGGTTTATAGTTTGACTTTAGGAGCTATACTCGTTTATCTAAGTTTATCTCCACAGACTGGTTAAGCTTCCAGTCCCTATGGAACCTCTGTCGATGTCTCCTGTGTCGCAGAGATGTCCTAGTTTGTATATCGAGTCTATGCTGCCTTTATTTAGTCATCATACGCCGTTATGCTCTTGTTTGAAGAAAGTTGAAACCTGAGTCAGCCATTCCTCAATTATCTTGACTTTGCATGTTAGCCATTCCTGGTATAGTTACTGGTTCATGCACCTTATGATCAAGTCCTTCCACATTATACAGCTTTGCTGAGTACCTCGTGTTGGATGATGGGGGATGCCTTAATTCCCTCCTTCCAACGGATTTCATCCCATTGACTTCAGATCATTTATTCTGGGATTGGAATCTAGAGTCATTTTGAATGCCTTGAGACTTGCAGTCGTCAGTTGTAGGTTCTCTCGCCATCGATAGTCTTTGGGAATACATCAATGTCCCCTGATCGATGGATCCTCTCAAGTGTTCGACCTCAACATATTTATTCACACTTGTTAGTTTTCACTCTGGTACCTTGATTCCCATTTTCATTATCGGTGGGTGATCTTGCATCTGTTAATGGTATACATCAATGACCGGTAATCAGACGATGGACTACTATGTTCGACCTCAACACCTCTATTCACATAGTAGGACATGTACTCATAGCATTTTGTGTAGAATACCTTCCAAAATGGTGGCATCTCTTATATGCTACCTCCTTGATCGTGACAGTGTTCATGAGATTTCAGCTCTCGTGACTTGATTCCAGTATATGTCAGACATTTCCAGCCATTATGGAGATATTGATCCATTGTATATCATCATCCATTATGGAGATCATGGTCCTTTATATATCTTCATCATGGAGATTCTGATATATGTATATTGTACATGGCAATGACCACTTATGTGATATCTTGTATCATGCCTATTCATAGCCAGTGTACTCTTATGTATCTGGGACCACTATATGTATTTGCAGTTATGTGCAGAGTTGTATCATTGTACTATGGTGATTGGGTGGTTGGTCTTCCATTTGGGATTCTTCATCACTCCACTTCTAGGATGGACTTATAATGTATTTCGGCCATCGTATGACCCCTCTAACCTCACACATTAGGGGGCATCTGTTAAAGATAATTTTACCACTCTAGGTGAATCACACTTTGTATGGCCTTCCCCTGTCCCTCTACAGACTCCTTAGACCCCTTGGACCATTTTTTGTCCTTTGATGTTTCCTTGAACATCCCTAAAAACATGTGAAAATTGATACACGTGACTTTTAAACCCCTGATCGCGTGTATACGCGGGTTTGACCACTAAAATTGTGTACATCGGGATGTGTACAAAATTCAAATACTTTTGGAGTTTTCCTTGACATGGATCTAACTCACTTGACTCCTGGCCTTCCCTATGCCTTAAGATCGCTCAGATTCGACCTTTCATTACCCCTTTGAAAATCTATATAAGGAACTCTATGGTACATTGAAGGCATATGACAGAATTGAGAGCAAAGAAACTATAGTCCATTGTTGCCAGAACTTATGCTTGAGTCTGCATGCCTTTGTCCCTTGGAGCACTTTTGTGTTCTTCCCAAACTTGTCTTTTTCTTGTGAGCTTGCTATAGAGAGATGGAGGATTGAGGTGGTGGAGACCCAAGTGGGGGATTCAGTTTCTCCAATTCACAGACATGCTGACAGAGGTTGTATCCATTGTAATCTCTGATTTTATGTTAATAGAAATATCTTTTCCTGTCTAATAATGTGTGATTGAATGAATATTTTATCCATGGGATGTTTTCAAATGTTTATACATTGTTGATTATATCTGCTAGAATAGATATAACACCAATATATATAGTATGCTTGTATTGTTTACTTGTTGTTGAGGAAGTAATCTATCAATTCAAGCTGAAGTTGGAAAGCTCAATGGGGATTTACTTCAACCGTCTGGAATAAGGTACAAGGTTTGATTTTTTAGTGTTAGACATTTAATTTCTATTGCATATTGGAAAGGATTGATTTATGGAGTCAAGCTGTATGTTGTGGTACCCCAAGCCATAGGAATTTCTCTCTGTAACACTAGGGGATAAGAGAGAGAGAGATTGGAGACTAGGGGTAAAGAGAGAGAGAGAGAATGAGTTTTAAGGGTTTAGAGAAATAGGGGTTAGGGTCTTAGATGGAGATAGATAGGGGGTTAGGGTTTTACAGATAGATAAATAGGGGGTTAGGGTTTTAGAGAGAGAGATAGAGATACATAGAGATTGAGGGTTATTGGATTGGAGAGAGAGAGAGACAGAGGTTAGGACTAGGGGATTAGAGAGAGAGAGAGATTGGAGACTAGAGGTAGAGAGAGAGAAAAATAGGGGGTTAGGGTTTTAAAGAGAGAGATATGGAGAGACATTGGAGGTTAGTGTTGTAGAGAGAGAGATGGAGGGTTATTAGCTTGGAGGGAGAGAGATTTGGGAGGGAGGGAGGAAGGGAGAGAGGGAGGGAGATATTTCATGGTTATGGTTTTAAAGAGAGAGAGGTTAGGATTAGAGAGAGACAGTGATATGCATTAGGGGTTTAATTAGAGAGAGATAGTAGAGAGAGAGATTGGGGGTTAAGTATTTAGAGAGAGATTATGGGTTAAGTATTTATAGAGAGATATATAGTGATTGGGGGTTCTCGGTTTATTGAGAGAGACTAATAGGGGTTTATCCATTTGGAATTTAGATATACAGAGAGAGAGAGAGAGGGAGGGAGAGGAAGGGAGAGGGAGAGAGGGAGAGAGAGGGAGAGAGAGATATTCAAGGTTAGGGGTTGTAGTAGGGATTTCTCCCTTTCTATAGGCAGGAACAACTTCCTTTCGTCGAAAATAGACTGAAACAGAACCCCTACACACAACATTAGGGCTAAGCTTCACAACCCTGCATACAATTGTTAGAACACCAAAATACCTACACACAAACAATGTTAGAAAACTACAATCTACCAAAGAAAAAACATGAAAATACAAGTATACCTTCTGGTTGGACTGGGCCACCATGCCCTAGCTTGAGAGAGCACATCTCTTAGGAATGGGGAGCTATGGCTCAATGGGAGAATGGAGGAGAGGGAGGGTGAATGGCTTGAGAGGAAAATGGTATCAAGGCACTCACATGGGCAGCGTAATGGTAGGTAGTGAAAGAGTGTTTTGAGAGTGATCCCCATCCCTCTATTTATACTTTTTTCTCAATATTTTTAGGGTTTTAAGCTCCTGGTTGGGGCTTTAGCCCCTTTTGCTCAATCTTTAGCTCTTTTAAGGGTTTAAGCTCCTTTGAGGGGTTTTAGCCCCTTTTTTGGAGGCTTTAGCCCCTATGAGAGCCATTTTGGCTGTTTTTTAGTGGTTTTAAGCCCTTTTTCATATTTTTAAGCCTTCGTGAGGGTGTGGGGGTCAAATGGGGTCAAATGAGGGTTGTACGTAGATGTCTTTAGGTGGTGTAGGTCATGTAGAGCTCATTGTGGGATTTTTTGGGTGAACAAATTGCCCCCCGATGTGTGAGGGCAGGAGCTCATAGTATGGCTGACATACATCATAGGATTTTCTTGGGGAGAGGTGGTGCTTCTTAGGCTGGGGCATGGTGGCTTTGGGTTTTTGTATTAATATGGTTCCCATCAATGGGTGAGATACAAATAATGTGTGACATGTATATGGACTAGGTGAGCATCTCCATGCCCGTAACGATGTTGAAAGAATAATGTGATCTAAAATCTATAATACAAGAGTCGATCATGTACAACTATTGTTACAATAATGGTTTCCTCAATGAGAGTTTGAATACAATATTGATATGAAGAACCATTACATTGGACCCATCGAATTCTCATGGAATGCTATATCTTCATGACTGATAGACTGCTGGATATGGAATGGTACATAGTTGTAGGGACCCAATGATTGATGAAGAGTTAGAGTCTTTGTAGTACAAGTATGCTGCATCAATCATAAATCTATATAGAAGAATTGTTGGGGCTTCTGAACACTGTCTCCAACGCAACCCGAAAATCACAAGGGACATGAAATTTTTGGGGTCCCTCAAATAGCTTCATCAATGTGCTAGAGTCAGGTGACATCCGGGGTCTTCGACCAAATACTGCACATACCAATACCCTGTACGAATCTCAATGGTGAGATGATTTAGCTAGAGTTGAGCATGTGAGAAACGACTGTCTCGAGAGGCACTAAGGACTCCTCTCAAGTGGTCCAAGGAAATCATCAATGAGGTTAATGAAACCAGGATACAAGGACCTCTATATCTATCCTCTGGAATACATGTGTTGTCGTCGACAGAGGGAGACCTGCCCCTCGTCAAGGAAATGGGGTTTCCTTGACCAGAAGTACGAGGGAGATAACCAAAAGATGTGAGGCAATTTGAGGAATGACCCACTGAATGGCGGGGGGGGAAGGGAAGGAGTTGAACAGGGGCAGAGGGAGTGTAGTGGAGTCAAACTTCCTTTTTTCATAGTATGACAATAGGGTGTACTAGGTAGAAAATGGAACTGACTCATGGGAAAGGGATCATAGCTGTAATACCGGGAATGTCACTGCAGATGGGAAATACTTGGAGGAGGTAGACACTTTTGATATTAATGGGATCCAAGGAAGACACATTGCAGAGTACTCTGAACAAAGGAGGCCCAAAGTGGGAATGCTGCCAAACTGTTATCTGTGGGGTGGTGTCTAAAGACACTATTGTGGTACAATCTCGTGGATTTTTGGTGAGCCTGAGAAAGTAAATGCTCGATGGTGCTTTCAATTTTAGAGAGTCTAAAAGCATGAAGAAGACTCCAGTGGGGGATCTTTTCCATTGGTAGTCTTCTGTGCTCGAAAAAGGATAAAAGTATACATAGGAGAGCTCACCCATCCTTTAGGGGATGGGAGACTTCTTTACCATTGTTAGTCCAATCAGGCTAGGAAAGGTTAAACATATAATGACTGGATGGCCATTCAGATACTTTTACGAGCATGAATGAAACCAAGTTTGCTCGACAATCTTTTCTTGATGAGAAGGCTGGAAAAGAGCTTAACGACAACCGATGGTGAGATTTTTCATATAGTTTGGCCCCTCTGCCTGAGAAAACATAAAAGGATGCAGAGGGAAATGGTCTTGGCTTGAATATGCCAAGGTGGTCCTTTTCATATGGTAGTCTACATGGTTCACAAAAGGAGATAAACGAGATGATGTAGACACCCTTTCCTATACTTTAATGAGCAGGAAAGGAAGTAGTTGTGCTCGACAATATTTTCATTATTTTAGGAGTCAGAAAAGAGCTTAAAAGAAACTCCAGTATGGTCAACCGATTGCAGTAGCATAGGTGTTTCCCCATGTCAAGACAGTGGACAGTGGTCCAAAGTTCATATGTGCAGTATGGATGGAGTAGGTGGCTCTTAAACATATTAATACATGCATAGGGAAGATCACGACAGAGGCACACAAATCAATGCAACTGAGGCACACAAACCGAGGTGGCTCTCGGACAGAGGTCAAGAGAGTTGTGTGTGATTTGAGGTGGATGAACTTGACTACATGTGATGTTAGTGCAAGTCTAGTGGTAGTTATATTCGAAATGCATGGAAAGGAAATGATCTGTACTCTGGATGATGGTCTGGGGACCCACATAAGGTGTGGTGGATGAATTAGACAACTATATGCTAAGATAAAATGACGTGCCTTCTGGGCGGTGGCCCGGGAACCCACATGATTGGTGGTAGGTGAGCGTGATGCAAGTACAAGTCTGGAGACACTTACATTCACTATGATGTGGCTTGTAAATCAAGATAAATTCCAAGAAGTGGTCCTAAAAATTACTTGTTAAACATGAAACGATGGTCTCATTATAAAATAAAATATAGAAATGTGAGCCCGAAGGTGCGAGGGGTGTCTCGAACAGGCTCCAAGTGACTTTGAATTAGCAACTAATGGTGCTTCCCCAAATGGGGGTCTTTGATTTGTGGTAAAAACGTTGCAAAAGGAAAAAAACTACATTATAAGGGACTCATAGTGGTTATATTAGGCATAGAATCTCTTGAGGTGGAGCCCATTGCATGGTTTCTTCAAGAGTTGACCATCTGAGTCAGGAAAGAGGTATGCCTCCTTCCCGAGATGAAGGTCATTGGAAAGGAGGGATGACAAAATCTGGTCTTTTATGGGAAGAGCTGATTTCACACTATGCTTTAAAGGGAATGGGGTAAAATAGAAGGTGGTCTTACAGATATCTTCGTCCTCGCTTAAGTGGTGCTGGGATAGATCAGGTGTATCTTCCATAGTCGACAAGACGGAAGGGAAACTGGTGCTAGAAATCATGTAAATGGTATTGGTTGTGGTTTTGGTGGCCTTGCCCCTAGTCTCTGTTGGAGGAAGAGGGGAAATCCTGGAGACGAGAGGAGTCTTTGATGGACTTGGAGGTAGGTGCAACATCATCTCAATTGGTTGGATAGGATTCAACACATCTTGAGGCCTCAGAGGTAGGGTAGGTGGTTCAAGGTACCACATAGGAAATCTCAGTGTGAAATCCTGTAGATTGCGAGTTGCCAAGACAGAATTACTCACAATCCTGGATGGTAGGAAAAGGAAAAGGAAAAGGATCGTGTTGAGTGGAAAAGAACCCCACTATTTCCCTGGTAACTGAGGTTGAGGTTGTGACTGAGGTTGCGGATGTGGATGAAGTTGTGGCTGTAGATGGAGCCGTGGCTGCAGTTGGTGCTATGGCTACGGTTGTTGTTTGGGTGCAGCGGTGCTGGATGAGAGCATGCACAAATCCGTAGTCTCATTTGGTATCGGTGGTGGTGACACTAAGGGGAAATAAGTCATCATGGTGGTATTGACAAACAAACCATGTCCCACATTCAACAATGGGGAGGCTGGTATGTTGTCAACCATGGTGTTGATCGTAGGCATAACATTGGCGGGTGTGATTAGCCCTTGTGGATCAATGGTGTTCATTGTAGGGATAATGTTGGTGGGTGCCATTAACCCTTGAGGATCATGATAAGTCAGTTGGTCAACCATCACGATTTTCCCTTTGTGGGGGAACATCATGAGATGGAAAATAGTTGATTCTATGACTCTTATGGGGTACATATAAATTCTTCTGAAGAGAAGGTTATAGTCCAACTAAGCATTGAAAACCTCTATGTCAATCAATGCTATTTTCTTGGCTAATGTGATGGGGACATGAGGGAGGATTCCTTGGGATTTAGTGGGATGTCCATCATAAGACCGCACAGTAGTAGATGATGGTTTTAGAATTAGAGATCCAATCTTATGCTAGACTAGGGTAGGCATAACGCACGTGGATTCCCCCTCATTCACTATGCATTGATGTACGACCAAATTCTGGATAGAAACTGGGATTTGGAAGGAAATGGTTGATGGAATTTGCGGTTCTCCATTCTTCGTGTCGAATGTGATCAAATTAGAGTCATAAGGGTCTACAGCACCAAGGGAAACTAGTAAGGATTTCCGTTGTGTTGGATAAGTTTTGAGTACCTCAAGAGTAGACATGATGGTAGGTGTTTGGGCCAAATCATCCACGATGCTGTAACTTACAACATATCTAGTCATGACATTTTTGGTGATCCACTATATGGGGGGGCATGGAGGGAAAGGGGGTAGCTGAAGAGGTGCATTGGCTATTTTTGACGTAGATATCGCTGATGTATTAGTAGGTTTGGTGTTGGTTTTGTACTAATTTCATTTGGTTTGTAAATTGACCTCTTCAGTTGTCATAGCTAGCAGGTGGTGAATACCTGTTTCTGCCATTGGAGGCTCCCTCGGGGCGTTGGGATTGGGTTGGGGAGGGGGTACAGTTGCTACCAGTCCTTGGACTATTAATGGGTTTTGGAGCACCATAGGAGGACATCCTAGTGGTACTGGGTTGGGTTGAGCTTGGGCCGCTGTATTGGTGGCATGTTGAACCTCATTGTGAATGGCTTTCTTGGCGCAACCTATGAAGGAGAATTTGTGTGTGTAGTTCCCGTAGAACTCACACAACTTGCATGGCTGGTTTGTGCGCAATGGAGCATTGCATCTAGGTGCATTTGGTTGCTGATTATTTTGGGCTGGTTGGTTTGGCCTAGAATAAGAGGGTTTTGTTGTTGACCACCTCCCTACGGTTGATTGTTGCCTTGGTTTCGGGATCGGTTATTTCTTACTTTCCCTTGTTGGTTATTGGGGGCTAGCTGGTTAGAACAGTTTTGCTGTGCGAACACTTGTCCTAAAGGTGTTGGCACAGTAGGGGTGGGGGCTTGAACGACTTGAACCAGTGGTGTATAGTAGAGTTGGGTGGGTGCAAGTGCTATAAATGTGGGCATTTGTCTCGCATATTGTTGTGTCAGCCAAGATAATGCTTCGGCCTGCTGTGGTGGCACGGGTTGTGCATAAGAAGTTGTGGCTCCACTTTGGGACATCACTCTTGCATAGTCTGGAGTTTGGTTTTGGTAGGAAATAATAGGTGTGTTTCTTGGTTGTGGTGGTATTGTAGGTGGTGTCATACGATGCTGTGATTGGTGGGATACAGAACCTATGATGCCATCTGCGACATGGGATGCCCCCGATGCATCCCAGTAGGAGGTTCCTCCATGGGGATCATCTAGAATGATAGTGTAAAGGTATCTAGACTATGCATATATCATATCAAATTGCTAGGCTTTCAAGATGGCCTCCTCTTTGGGTTGAGGATGTTTGGATGCGAAATCCTTTGCTATAGGTGGTAGCAAAGTTTTTAGGAACCAATCCAGGAAGATCTTGTCATCAAGTTGAATCTTGCACAAACTACGGTGTCACCGCCACTCATGGATGTGGCCGGTGATGTGGGTCACAGTATTCTGGTGGAAAGATAACAAGATATCCACCCCTTCACTGTATCTAATAGGGAGTTGGAAATATTACAGGAACATGAAAGCCAAGGAGTTGAAATCTGGGTACTTGGCTTGTGGTAGGTTGATGTACCACTTGGCTGCAGCACCTGTGAGGGTGCGTTGGAATAGTCAGAGTTTGATCAAATCATCTACGATATTGTTTGATGAGAATGATAGGTGAAACGTCATGATGTGGTTTTGGGGGCACCCCCCTGCATTTACTTCAAACTTGGGAATGTCTAAGGGGACTTTGGTTGGAATGGGAGGCCAAAATGTTTGATGGTAGATAGGGTCATTTGTTAACCAAGCCAAGTTAGGCAGGTTGAGGCATGCCATGAAAGGAAGGTTTGACCCAAGGTTGATGTGAGATGGGGAAACAATGGTGGTGGGGTTTGTAGGGACATGATACCCCTGCATAACTGGGGGTACTTGTGGCACCGTTGTGGATGGGCCACTACCCCAAAGTGTGGTAAATGAAATTGTGTGAGTGAAATGGCCACTACCCCCATGTATGATAGGCAGGGTAGTGTAGGTGGAAGGGCCACTACACCTAGGAAATCCAAGTGGGATAGTGTGGGTGGAAGGAACACTGCCCCCATGTGTTACAGGTGGGACAATTTGACTGGTCAATATGGGGGGTGGTATTTGGCTTATGACAGTTTGAGTGATTGTGCTGGGGCCACCAGTAGGGTTGTTAGTGGTAGTGTGGGGTGTGGACATGGGTCCACTGCCAATCACTAAGCTAGAAAATGGATTCGGGTTTGCACCAGCCATGGGGCTAGATGGTGCAGTATGCAGGTATGTCTCAGATTGGTATGATTATGAGTCTGAATCAGAGGCTGTGTGGCCTTTTGATGGTGTAGAGGGTCGTCGAGAATGGTCTCGATGGTGTTGGTTTAAGGGCCCAAACTGTGGTGGATCACCTCTCAGACATGAGGAAGAACGTGGGGGATCAATTGTGTCTAATTTGTATGTCAAGTGGTGAAATATGGTAATGAGTTTTGGACCCCAGTTTTAATGGCTTCCTATTGTCTTCAGGTGGTCACTCAGCCACCAGGACTTCCAGAAGATAGCGCTTGGATTTTTCCTCATGGGAATGCTAGTCAATCGGTGGGGGTCGTTTCCCGTTTCGCTTGGCAATTCCTCTCAGCGGCCAACTACTTTGGGGTTCCCGTGGTACTCATCACAATGAATTTATGGGCTGAGCCCAATTACTTCCCATGGTTAAGGCAATCAGGGACTTATGTCCTCAAAGACTGCAGATGGTTGAATTAGTGTAAATTATAAGTTTTAATGGCTAGCTTAACATCATAAACTAAGTTTGGTTGTTTTATGTGGTATGGTTTATGTGTATGTATTTTATCTTTCTGTTACACTTAGTGGCTTCTTGTATGGTTTATGAATATCCCATAGAGATTGTATTGCAGAACTTATAATGTGAATAGATTGTTTTAAGAATGCAGCAAATTGTAAACAAAAATTTGAATGCATGCCATACCTAAATCTGAACTTAAACCTGACTAGGTGATTGCCTTACACCTGTATTTCTCTTCAACTAGGAAAGGGTGTTGGGATCTGAACACAATGGGACTAAGCCCATCCATAGATCCTCAGGTCACCCTATGGATGCAAGGTTGGTCAATAGGGAGGACGCGAACACCGTGAAACCCCCATCAGTCTCCACCCCCTCTACCTTCTAGGTCACCCATTTTTAGTGGTTTAGAAAAATGACGGGTGAAGTGCCTATTACTATACGAGCTTCACCCTTCATCTTATCCCAGAATACCCCAAAGGGTGATGACTGGGTAGAGGAGGAAGGGCTAGGAAAGATGTTAATTTCAACTTAATAATTTAAACCTACAGTGATTTTTTGATTCAAGCCTTAGACAAATTCATTAATCAACTAACCATTTACTTTAACATTGATTTACACATGCTATAATAAAATAAACAGGTATTGAAAGGAAATAGACACAGATTTGATGGACAGAGGTGGCTGAGCTGCACTGACAGTCCCTAATCTTTAAAAATACGAATCTGAGAGACAGATTTCTCTTTTCAGGGAAAATGTGGCGAGGGGGTTTCCAAAGTTTCCCCAAAATAGGTGAGGGGTCTCTCAGAAACTATAGATAGAAGCGAGTTGGATGCTAGGATGAAGTCACACCTTGCAGGCCTAAATGAGCGACCTGGTCATACATTTTAGGCCTGAATGAGCGCCATGTTTACACCTTTTATCCCGATAAGAGAGACCTGCTCCAAAAGGTGGAAATTTCTTGAACCTGAGCCAGATCCGACAGACAGTAACCTGTACTATGGCCAAATGGGATCGGTTTGGCTTTGAGGAGGCTCAACAGTAACTAAAAATGCAAGAAAAGATAGATCTAATCTAGATTTGAAAGAAAACTAAACTAGGGAAAATAAAACTAAAATGCAAAAATAAAACCCAGGGATCCTGTGGGATTGACCTGGTATGGTCGCCAAATCTGTAGTAGGGCTTTCTCCCTTGCTACAAAAAGGAATAGCTTCCTTCCATCTATAGCATGGAAGGGTAGGTTTCCTATGAGAATGAAAGAATAGAAATAAAATAGATTAAAATAGAATGCCTGCACACAAGGTTAGGGTTAAGCTTCACTACCCTGCGTACAACTGTTAGAACACCAAAATACCTACAAACAGACAATGTTAGAAAACTACAATCTACCAAAGCAAAAACATGAAAAGACAAGTATACCTTCTGGTTGGAATGAACCACCATGCCCTAGCTTGGGAGAGCACCTCTCTTAGGAATGGGGAACTATGGCTCAACGGGGGAATGGAGGAGAGGGAGGGTGAATGGCTTGAGAGGCAAATGGTCTCAAGGCACTCACATGGGTAGCGTAACAATAGGGAGTGAATGAGTGTTTTGAGAGTGATCTCCACCCCTCTATTTAATTTTTTTCTCAAGATTTTTAGGGTTTTAAGCCCCTGGTTGGGGCTTTAGCCCCTTTTTGGGATTTTAGCTCCTTTTGCTCAATCTTTAGCTCTTTTGGGGGTTTTAAGCTCCTTTGAGGGGTTTTAGCCCATTTTTGGAGGCTTTAGCCCCTATGAGAGCTATTTAGACTCTTTTTAGGGGTTTTTAAGCCCTTTTTCATATTTTTAAGCCTTCTTGAGGGCGTGGAGGTCAAATGAGGGTCATACGTAGATGTGTTTAGGTGGTGTAGGTCATGTAGAGCTCATTGTGGGATTTTTTGGGTTAATAGGATTTTAGAGACAAAGATAGACATATTGATGGTTGAAATAGATACAAACAAGAGAAATAGAGAAATGGATATTAGGTGTTAGGGGCTTAGATGGATAGATAGATGTATAGATAGAGAGAGATAGAGAGAGATAGAGATCAAGAATTAGGGGTTAGGATATGGGGTGTTAAGGATTTAGGGAGAAAGATAAATTTGGGTTAGGGGTTTTGGGTTTAGAGAGAGCGAGATTTGAGGTTAGGGGTTTAGAGAGAGAGAGATCGAAAGAGAAAGAGAGAGGGAGAGAAAGAGAGATATTGGTATTGGGAATTAGGGATTTATATGGATAAATAGATAGATATATAGTGAGAGAGAGAAAGAGCGAGAGAGAGAGAGAGATTGGGTTTTAGGGGTTAGAAGATTAGATAGATAGAGATCATAATTGCAGGTAAATATATTAAGAGAGATAGAGAGATTAGGGTTAGTGGTTTAGAGAGAAAGAGAGAGTGATTTGAGGTTAGGGGTTTAGAGATAAAGATTGGGGTTAAAGGGTTTAAAAAGAGCAATATTGGGGGTTGATGGTTTAAACAAAGAGAGAGGGAGAGGGAGAGATATGTAGAGTTAGGGGTAAAGGAGTTAGAGTGAGAGAGAAATTTAGGGTTAAGGATATACATAGAGAGATATAGAGTGTTAGGAATATGCAGAGAGAG
>LPNX010979154.1:49839-115550 GCA_001517045.1 Pseudotsuga menziesii | reverse complement strand
TTACATTTGTGTGTGTATTTTTAAATATGATTATGCATGATGTTATGGTTGTATGTTTCCTATATGCGATTGTGAATGTTCCAGTTTAGAATGTCATTAGCCATTTGATCTGCTACACTATTGAGGTTTTTGGGAACATGTGTGAATGTGATGGACTCAAATGCTCTAACCATCTGTTTAGTGCATAGGAATTTTCTAAAGAGGCAGGATCATGTACCTGATAGTAGTTGTTCAACTGAGAAACAAGTAGCTGGGATTCTAAGAAGATTTTCAGATTGTGAACGCCTAA
Organism: Pseudotsuga menziesii; assembly: GCA_001517045.1. Taxonomy (NCBI): domain Eukaryota; kingdom Viridiplantae; phylum Streptophyta; class Pinopsida; order Pinales; family Pinaceae; genus Pseudotsuga; species Pseudotsuga menziesii. The sequence goes on along the minus strand of LPNX010979154.1, from coordinate 115,261 downwards.
CTGGAGAGTAGCGACCAAGAGGCCATTGACACCATCGTACTCAGCCTGGTTGTTGGTCACACTTCCCATGCATATTTCATCGATATGGATCAACTCGTGCGACAGGGAGTAGATGACCCATGTAACCAAGGCAAGGTTTGGAGACCATCTACTTGCTCCATTAGCAAATCCCATATACCGGTTTAGGGTGTGCTCCATTTGGAGCAATGAGAGGAAACGATACATAAGACTCATTTTTGAAAAATGTTTAAAACAAAAAAGGAGGAAGATTATAATACAAGTTGTACTATCGTCACTCAAAGGGGTGACGTTAGAGGGAAAGTCATTTGGACTTTCCGGGGATCAATGGTCATTCCTTTGTGTGACACAATGAACCCTGGGAGATGGCTTGTTAGGACACAAAAAGCACACTTGAAAGGGTTCAAGTGGATTTCGTACTTGCGACATCATAGGAAGACTTGTCGCAGGTCGTCTATGTGTTGTGTTTGCTTCTGCAACTACACAATGAGGCTGTCAAGACAAACCAACATGATGTGAATGAGGTCGTGGAAGTAGTGTGTCATGGCACGCTGGAAGGTGGATCCAACATTTTTCAAGCCAAAGGGCATGACTCGATACGCGAATGTGCCCCACGGGGTTGTGAATACTATCTTATAACGGTCTTCTTTCCAGATTTGGATTTGGTTATATCTGGAAAATCCATCCATGAAGGAAAAGGCCTCATGTCCGGCGCATGCATCGATGACCTAATCAATGAAGGATGTTGGGAAGTCATCTTTGGGACATGCCCTATTGAGGTCGTGGAAGTCTATGAAAATGCAAATGGTACCCTATTTTTTATTCATGGGAACAAGATTAGAAACCCAAGTGGTGTAGTAAATGGGGTAGATGAAACCGACTATGCATAGCTTCTATATCTTGGCTTTCACCATGGCTACTTTGGAAGGGTGAATCAACCATTGCTTTTGGCGTACTGGGGCCACATCGGGCCATATATCGATGTGGTGTTCCACGATGGATGGATCTAGGCCTATAATTTCAGTGTAAGACCACATGAAGATGTCGCAGAATTCTTGGAAGAGAGATTTGTAGGCAACGAACTCTTTTGGGGAGGAATATGCCCCCAGCATGATTTCTTCAACAATCTCAGGATTGGTTGAGATGTTGATTTTAACGGTGGGCGAGATGTTGGCCATTTTCCCTTCTTCAAAGGCATATGGTGCTGAGATGGGGTTCTTGAACCAATCGACTTTCCCATGGATGAAATATTTCTTTTCCATGGAAAACTAGTCAGACTGTGACACAAGTTCTTCGGGGAGGAAGAACGAGCGATGGTGCATGTCGTCCCACGGGTTTTTCAGGGCGGTTAAAGCTTCAAGTATCTCCTCATCATTTCGGAAGCAATAAAGAGACAAGTCTGATGGACCATCGTTGGAGGTGGAGATGAGTGGGTCAGTTAGACTGGACATCATGTAAATGGACATGGTGTATGAAGGAGGTGGGGGATGAATTTCTTCGATCAGGGTGATCTTAGAATTCAGGGAATGTTGATGGGGGTTGGCTAAAGCCATTCAAAATTCAGGCAAGTCTTGGTAATGGTGAGAGTAATATCCATACAAACTATAGAGGGCAGAAGCATGGTTTGTTCTCAGTGACTTGCTTATGACTATTGGCACGGTTGGAAGTTCAACCACGGGGAGGTTTTCAGGTGTGTCCATGGCAACCAAATGTGCATGAATCATTGGAATTTTAGGGAAATTCTAAGTTGGATGACCTTATTGTTTGTATTTGGTGCAAGGTGGGATCTACTGAGGTTCAATAGTGGCTTTGGTGTTCTTTCCCCTGGCCCTTTTCGGGTGGGGCGGTGCAGGTGCATGTGTGGTGGTTGGTTTTTGCGGACCTGGTGGGGGATGAGACTCAAACGCAATGGGTTGCATGAGGGTTAAAACTACCTTGGGTATTGATGGTTGAGCTGGTGGATCAAGATACCACATGGGAATTCCCAATGTAAATTTGGGTAGGTTTAGGGTGGCCATTACAGACTTGCTCATGACACCAGGTGGGTGAAAGAGGAAGGGAATTGTATGGACTGGTGAGGAGCCCAGATAACTCCCTGCTGGTTGTATGTGGGGGTGTAGTTGTGGTTGCGGCTGTGTGTAATGGTGTGGTTGTGGGTGATGTTGCGGCTACTGTTGATGTTGTAGTTGCAGACGGTGTTAGATGAGACCATGCACAAGTCTATAGTCTCATTTTGTGTTGGTGGCAGTGACACTAAGGGGAAATGAGTCGTCATGGTGGTATCGGCAAACAACCCAGGGCCCACATTCAACAATGGGGAGGCTGGTGTGTTTTCAACCATGGTGTTGATTATAGGGAAAACATTGGTGTGTGTGGTTGTCCCTGGTGGCTCAATGGTGGTGATGGTAGGGATAACATTGGAAGGTGTTGTTAACCCTTGCGGATCATGATAAGTGAGTTGATCAACCATCATGATATTCCCTTTGTGGGGGAGCATCATGAGACGAAAGATAGTTGATGCGACCACTCTGATGGTGTACATATAACTTCTTTCGAGAAGGAGGTTATAGTCTAGTTGAGCATTGAAAACCTCTATGTCAATTAGAACTGTCTTCCTGGCTAATGTGATGGGGACATGGGGAAGGATACCTTGGGCTTTAGTGGGATGGCCATCATAAGCCCGTAGAGTTGTGGAGGATGGTTGCAGAATTGGGGATCTAAGTTTCTGCCATACTAGGGTAGACATAACGCACGTAGATGCCCCCTCATCTACTATGCAATGGTGCACAACCAAGTTCGGGATAGACACCGGGATTTGGAAGGTGATGGTGGATGGCATGCGCGATTCTCCATTCTTCATGTCGAATGTGATCAGTTTGGAGTCGGAGGGGTCTACGGCCCCAAGGCTGGCTAGTAACGCTTTCTGCTATGTTGGGCATGTTTTGAGTACCTCCAGAGTGGACAAGGCTATTGGTGTTTGGACCAAATCATCCATGATGCTATAGTTGACTGCAGCTCTAGCTGTGGCATTATTGGCCATTCAACATATGGGGGGGTGGGGGAAAGGGGGTAACTAAAGGGGTGCATTGAATGATTTGGACGTAGATGTCGGTGATGTGTCAGCGGGTTTGGTGGTGGTTCTGTACTGATTCCGTCTGGTTTGTAGGTTAACCTCTTTAGTCGTCATGGTTAGCAGGTGGTGGACACCTATTTTGGCCATGGGAGATGCCCCTGGAGTATTGGGATTGGGTTGGGGAGGAGGTGCAGTTGCCACCAATCCTTGGACCGGTAATGGGTTCTGAAGCACCATAGGAGGGGGTCCTTATGGTTCCTGGCTAGCTTGGGCTTAATTTGTAGAGTTGGAGGCCTATTGAACCTCATTCTAAATGGCCTTCTTAGTGCGACCCATGAGGGGACACTCAAATGTGTAGTGCCTGTAGACCTCAGAGAGTGTGCAAAGTTGGTTTATGCCCAGTGGGGCATTACGTCTTGGTGCATTTGGTTGTGGGGGGTTTTGGGCGGGTCAGTTTGCCATGACATTGTTGGGTGGGTTTGGTTGTTGACCACCTCCCTGCAGTTGATTATTGGCTTGGTTTCGGGGTCAATTATTTCGGGCCTACCCTTGTTGATTATTGAGGGTTGGCTGGTTGGGACGATTTTGTTGTGCAAATACTTGTCCCAATGTAGGAGGTGGAGTGGGGGTGGGGGCTTGAACCACTTGCACTGGTGGTGCATTATAAATTTGGGTGGGTAGTGGTGCCATAAATGTGGGAATTTGCCCCGCGTATTGCTGTGTCTTCCATGCCAAGGCCTAAGCCTGCTGTAGTGGTGCAGTTTGTGCATAGGAAGTTGTTGCTCCAGATTGGGACATCATTCTGGCATAGTCCATAGTTTGGTTTTGGTAGGAAGCAATAGAAGTATTGCTTGGTTGTGGTGGAACTGTAGGTGGTTTCAGACGGTGCTATGGCTGCTGGGAGACCGGGCCTATGATGCCATCTGCAACATGGGATGCCCCCTGTGCATCTTGGAAGGAGGTACCCAGACGAGGAGAATTTGGAATGATGGTGTAGAGGTATCCAGACTGTGCATAGATCAGGTCAAACTGTTGGGCTTTTAGTATGGCCTCTTCTTTGGATTATGGATGTTCAAATGCGATGTCCTTTGGTATGGGTGGGAGAAAAGTTTTGAGAAACTAATCCAAAAATATACTGTCGTCAAGTTGGATCTTACACAAGCTATGGCATAGCCACTACTCATGGATGTGGTAAGTTATATGGGTCGCACTGCTCTGGCAGGAGGATAACAATATCTCTACACCTTCATCATATCTGATGGGGAGTTGGAAATACCATAGGATTATGAAAGCTAGGGAGTTGAAATATGGGTACTTGGCTTACAGTAGCTCAATGTACCATTTGGCTACCACAGCTATGAGGGTGCATTGGAACAGTCTTAGCCTGATCTAGTGATATACGATGCTATTTGAGGAGCACCATAGATGAAATGTCATGATGTGGTTTTGGGGGCACTCCCCTACCTTTCCTTCAAACTTGGGAATATCAGAGGGAAGTTTGGTTGGCATGGGAGGCTAGAAGGTTTGATGACGGAAGAGGTCGTTTGTCAATCGAGCCAAATTAGGAAATTTAAGGCGATCCATGAAAGACAAATTTGACCCCAGGTTGATGTGAGATGGGGCAGGTATGGTGGTGGGGTTTGCAGGTGCATAATGTACTTGCATAGCTAGGGGTACTGGTGGTGCCATTGTAGATGGGCTAGTGCCCCCAAGTGTGGTGGGAGGGACAGTTTCGATGGAAGGGCCACTTCCCCCATGTGTAATTGGAGGGGCAGTGTAGATGGATGGGCCACTACCCCCATGTGTGATAGGAGGGGCAGTGTAAACGGAAGGGCCACTACCCCCAAGTGTTGCAGGTGGGATGGCTTGAGTGGTTACTATGGGTGGCGACAGCTGACTGATGACAGTTTGCATGACTGTGCTAGGGCCACCTGCAGGGTTGTTGGTGATAATTTGTGGTGTGGATATGGGTCCACTAGCGATTGCTATGCTAGAAAATGGATTTGGGTTCGCACCATCCATGGGGCTTGATGGTGTTGTGTGTAGGTCTGGTTCAAGCTGATATGGGTTTGAATCTAAATCAGAGGACATGTGGCCTTCTGATGGTGTGAGAGGTCATCGAGAATGGTCTTGACAGTGTTGGTTCAATGACCTGAACTATGGTGGTTCACCTCTTAGGCGTGACGAAGAGCGTGAGGGTTCGTGTTAGATTTGTATATAAAACTGGCGGGAATGATATTTTGGACCTCGATTTCAAATGACTTCCTATTGGTTGCAGGTGGTCACTCGGCCACCAATACTACCAGAATCTAGCGCTTGGCTTTTTCCTCACTAGCGTTCTACTCAATCGGTGGGGGTCATTTCCCATTTCACTTGGCAATTCCTCTCAGTGGCCAACTACTTTGGGGTTCCCATGGTACTCCTCAAAGACTATAGATTTTTGAACTTAGTGTAAATTAATTAATTTTAGTGGCTTTCTCAGCATCATGAATTGAGTGGGGTTGATTTACGTGGTATGGTGTGTATGTTGTTAGAATAATCAACCCATAGTTTACCCACTTAGACATTAATTCATTTATTTTTGTCTTATTTGCCTAGTTCATGTGTCCCACCTTGTGCAAGTTGATATTTGCCTATCCATAGAGGTCAAACTTGCCATATTTGACTCATGTAGCACTTGGGAAATCCTTAGGAATCAAATCTACTTTATTCCTGGCCTCCTAGGTGCCTATCTACTTTTTCTACTTTATTGCCTGCTTTTTCAGTGTTTTAAGGCACATAGGAAAGCTAGACTAGGTGAGGTGAACTAGCTTTTTTGTCCTCTTCATCCTCCACTCTTTTCTCCATGAAAAAGAATTTATGAGTTTCCATTTCATCACTCATTAGCTTTCCCATGCACCCTTTCCAATTCATGAGCTCCATGACAGATTTGGGATCAGCTTTTTACACCTATGGGGGATTTGCTTATTTTTGGTAAGCCTGCTTTATGCTAGATTTGGATGCTTCCTCATGCAATTTATTTCCTAATGTATTCTATTTATTCAGTAGCCTATGTTATTACAGGGTTGGATATTGTACACTTACACAATACAGTTTAGTGTTACAGCTCCATTTTCAGTCTCTTTTGTGAGTGATTTTGCATGATCAACTGTTAATTGTTGTGAGTAAAATTAATCTATTGCTGGCCTTAATTTCCACATGGTATCAGAGCCATTGTAGGTTGTTTCTCTCCTTCAAAAATTGTTTTGTAGGTTTGACATCAAAGACTAGGAGCCTTCTACTGACAGCCGGGACAGATTTTCTAGAGCTATGGATCAATCACAGAAAACTATCTTGACTCCTTTCAATTTCTTTGAATGGAAAGTAGAGATGGAGATACTGTTGAGAGAAAAAGGCCTCTACAGGGTGACTATGGCAACAGAAGCAGAGCCCAATGCAGCTACAGAGAAGATCAAATGGCACAACAGGAGGGATGAGGCTTATGGCCTCCTGTGCCTAAGTATTTCCAGAGACCTTCTTTTCCATCTCGATGGATTGACATCACCGAATGAAGTATGGGAGAAGCTTGCTGATATTTTTGGAAAGATAGATGAGATGAGGGGACATCAAATCGAGAATGAGCTGATTTCTCTGAGTCCAACAAGCTTTGAATCCCTGTAGCTATATTTCTCCAAGTTCAAAGCACTAGTTTTGCAGCTGAAACAGTGTGGTATTGAAAAGAAATATGATCAGCTCGTACTGGCCATCCTCTCGAAGCTGGGACCTGATTATTCAGTGTTTGTTTCGACCTTCTACGCCACAAAACCGACAGCTTGAGCCTAGAAGATGCCTAGCCTTGTAGATTTCATGGAATCTCTCACACAAGAATAGGGCAAGCTGGTGATGATGGGCACCATCAAACTATCCAAAGATCAAGCTTTGATTGCTGGAGATTCAAGGGTGGATTCAAAAAGCAAAAAGAAAGCAAAAAATCCACCTGAGCAAAAGAGAGACAAGAAACAGTCTCCAGAGGATCAACAAGGTCCCAAGAAGAATAACCAGAAGAAGAAGAACAAAGGTGAAATGAACAAGTGCACATACTGCAATAAGGGAAATCACACTGAAAGCTCTTGTATGAAAAAGTAGATAGACATGCTGACCAATATCCTGGAGAAGAATGGCATCTCCCTTCCAGAAAGCTCAAAGAAGAGAGAAGGAGGATCAAGTTCCGATGACAGAGAGAGAGTTCATGCTCTAGTTGCTGGCACATCAAGCTCACCCAGTTTTATCATAGATTCTGGAGCTTCAAGACACATGGTTTCTAATATGGAGGCCTTCTCCTCACTGGATATTTCAAAAGGACCATCTATTGTACTGGGAGATGACTCTCTCACTGAAAGTAAAGGAAAAGGAAGGATAGATCTTGATCATGGTAAGTTTAGCAATGTGCTGTATGTGCATGGTCTCGCCTCCAACCTCCTGTCAGTGTACCAGATGACCCACACTGGGTCTCCTAAGAAGGTCATATTCTCCCCCGATGAAGTTGAGATCACAGAGATTTCAACTGGTAGAGTCATTGCAAAAGGAGTTGCGAATCATGCTCAAAAGGTATACATGTTCTCACACTTCCTACCTTACTCAAACCCCTCTGCTCTTCTCATTCATGCTAATGAAGCTAGAAAGCTGTGGCATGAAAGATTTGGCCATATAAATTACAAGTACCTGTCTAATCTTAGTGAGAAATAAATGGTCATAGGGTTTCCCAAGATAAAATTTTCCAAAGGAGTCTGCCAAGGCTGTATCCTAGGAAAACACCCAGAGCACAAATTTGATAGAGCTAGTCATGAGAGAACCTCTACACCCCTCGAGCTGATCCACAGTGATGTTGTTGGTCCATTCCCTCATATGTCCATGAGTCAGGCCAAGTATGCATTAATTTTCATTGATGACTTTTCCAGGTATTGTTGGGTTCACTTCCTGAAACACAAGTCTGAAGTTTTTGGCCTATTCAAAGTCTTTAAGGCTTTGGTTGAAAACCAGTCTGGAAGGAAACTCAAGGCCCTCAGATCTGACAATGGTGGTGAGTATGTCAAGTCTGAGTTTATTAACTATTGTGCAGATGCAGGTATTCAGATGCAGCATTCTATCCCTTACACACCACAACAAAATGGTGTTGCTGAGAGGAAGAACAGATCACTGAAGGAGATGGCACATTAGAGGAAATTTCAACTCAAAATGGGCCTTTTAACTTTTATTCAAATTCCATGTCATCATGTGTTAGCCAATGAAATTGCTTTAAATTTGAAATACCGTACAGGTCTTAAACACCTTTTTAATATAAATTTGGGGATAGGTATCATAAAAAAAACTACTTTTTTTGTTTGTATTATTGACATATCTCCCTGTGTTTTTACTCAAATTTCGATTGGGAGAGCTCGTTGGATGCGGAATGAAATTCCGCATCCAACGAGTACCCACTCGGCATACTTTTGACGGACCCTGCTACCCCAAAAACAAGAAATACCTGAAAAAACATAATGATGACATCATCATTATGTTTTTTCAGGTATTTCTTGTTTTTGGGGTAGCAGGGTCCGTCAAAAGTATGCCGAGTGGGTACTCGTTGGATGCGGAATTTCATTCTGCATCCAACGAGCTCTCCCAATCGAAATTTGAGTAAAAACACAGGGAGATATGTCAAAAATACAAACAAAAAAGTAGTTTTTTTCTTTTCTTCCTCCAAAACTAATAAATATTATTTTATTATTTTAACTATTATTTTATTAGTTCATTTTAGGAGGCCCATTTTGAGTTGAAATTTCCTCTAATGACATGCATGATGGATGCCAAAAATTTGCCACCAAAGCACTGGGCCGAAGCTATCAACTATGCAGACTATATTCAGAACAGGATTCCTTACAAACAACTTGATGGTATGACTCCCTTCAAAGCATGGAGTGGGAACAAGCCAGATGTGACCCATTTCAGGATTTTTGGCTCAAGGGCATGGGCTAGAATCCCGACAGAGAAGAAGAAGGATTTGCAGCCCCAAAGCCAAGAGTGTCTTTTTATTGGATACTCTGAAGATTCAAAAGGGTACAAGTTGATAAATTTGAGCACAAATAAATCCTTCATCGAAAGGAGTGTTCAGTTTGAAGAAGAACCCCTTGCAGAAGTGGAAGTTGGTGAAGCCTCTTCACCACCTGAACCTCAAGAAGTAAGTAAAGAGTTTGTTGAACATGCTGATTCTGAATTGCCTAATGGAGATGAGTTTATTGCAGACCCTAACAGCCCCACAAGGCCAAAATGGGCAGCCAAGACACTACATGCAGTAGGTGAGCTAGCTGGGGATCCTAATGACCCAAGGAGGACTAGATCTCAATTTGAGAGTGGTCTATGCATGAAGGATCCTATGTTTGCTGAAAAATGATATTTGATAGTGGAGTCTAATCCTCAAACATATGAATAAGTAGCAGGAGATCCAAGATGGAAAATAGCCATGAAGGAGGAGTTCATCTCACTCCAGAAGAGCAACACAATGGAGCTAGTGGATCTTCCCCCAGGGAGAAAACTAGTACAATGTAAGTGGGTCTATAAGACCAAATTTTCTGCTGATGGTTCACCACTGAATTACAAGGCTAGATTGGTAGCCAAGGGCTACTCACAAGTTCATGGCATAGATTACAATGAGACCTTTGCCCCAGTGGCAAAAATGGACTCCATCAGGCTAGCTCTAGCCATTGTAGCCTCAAGGCAATGGGAGGTACATCACATGGATGTAAAGTGTGCCTTCCTGAATGGATATCTCACTGAGGAGATATATATGCAGCAGCCTCAAGGTTTTGCTACTAACCCTTCTCTTGTGTGCAGGTTGAGAAAGTCATTGTATGGGCTAAAGCAAGCCCCTAGGGCTTGGTATGCCAAGATTGATAGCTTCTTGCTATCACTGAATTTTGTTCGGTGTAAATCAGATCCAAATTTCTATTTGAAGTTAATTAATGGTTCATTAATGATCATTGTGTTATATGCTGATTACCTCCTCATTACAGGAAGCTCACAGGCTGAGATTGCTTCCTTAAAAGGAGCTATGAACCAAGCCTTCTCCATGACATATTTGGGGCTCTTAAGTCAATTTTTGGGGCTTGAGATCTCTCAAACCAAAGCTGGAATCAAGGTGCACCAGTCTAAATATGCCTTGGACTTGCTGAACAAATTCAAAATGAAGGATTGCAAAGCAAGCAAAACTCCTTTCCTTTCAGGAGTGAAGCTGGAAGAAGCTGATTCTTCACCGATGGTAAACAATACACTGTATAGACAATTGATTGGCTGTTTATTGTATTTGACACATACTAGACCTGATCTTTGTTATGCAGTAAGTGTGGCTTCTATATTCATGGATCAGCCTCAAGAGATCCATTGGAAAGCAGCCAAAAGGATCCTAAACTTTGTTCAGGGAACAAGGACACATGGGATCTTCTATAAGGAAAAATCCGATCTTGAGTTGATTGGATTTACTGATAGCGATTGGGCAGGTGATAGCACAGACAAAAAGTCCACTTCAATTTATGTGTTCATGCTTGCAGAAGGGCCAATCAGCTGGTCAAGCAAGAAACAGAGTGCCATTGCACTCTCATCTACAGAAGCTAAGTACAGAGGAGTTGTTAATGCAGCAACTCAATGTTTATGGTTGCAGGGTTTACTTGGAGAGTGTGGTTTCGAACCTGAGTACTCAACTACCATCTACTGTGATAACTAGAGTACCATTGAAATCTGCAAGGATCCAGTTCAGAAGCAGAGAACCAGACACATTGAGATCCATATGCACTACATCAGAGAACTTGTGCATGATGGCACCATTCACCTACTCTTCTGTTCATCTTCAGAACAAGTAGCTGATATCTTCACCAAAGCATTTTGTGAGAAGACCTTTAGCAACCTCAAATCACTACTGGGGATTTCTGATCATGCTGTGAAAGCATAAGTGAAGACAAGATTCTACAATTTTGTTTTACAGTCCATGTTTAAGGGAGGATTTTCCCAAGTTGGTTTTGCCTCTTTCCTTGTTTATTTGGACATGCAATATGTAAAGGGTGACTAAGCCTTGTTGCTAGGCCCTATATTTTTGATATATTACTCATAAAGTCAGGATTAAGGGGGGGTGTTAGAATAATCAACCCATAGTTTACCCACTTAGACATTAATTCATTTATTTTTGTCTTATTTTCCTAGTTCACGTGTCCCACCTTGTGCAAGTTGCTATTTGCCTATACATAGAGGTCAAACTTGCCATCTTTGACTCATGTAGAACTTGGGAAATCCTTAGGAATCAAATTTTCTTTATTCCTGGCCTCCTAGGCGCCTATCTGCTTTTTCTGCTTTATTGCTTGCTTTTTCAGTGTTTTAAGGCACATAGGAAAGCTAGACTAGGTGAGGTGAACTAGTTTTTTTGTCCTCTTCATACTCCACTCTTTTATCCATGAAAAATCATGTATGAGCTTCCATTTCATCACTCATTATCTTTCCCATGTGCCCTTTCCAATTCGTGAGCTCCATGACAGATTTGGGATCAGCTTTTTACACCTATGGGGGATTTGCTTATTTTTGGTAAGCCTGCTTTATGCTAGATTTGGATGCTTCCTCATGCATTCAATTTCCTGATGTATTCTATTTATTCATCAGCCTATGTTATTATAGGGTTGTCTATTGTACACTTACACAATATAGTTTAGTGTTACAGCTCCATTTTCAGTCTCTTTTGTGAGTGATTTTGCATGATCAATTGTTAATTGTTGTGAGCAAAATTAATCTATTGCTGGCCTTAATTTCCACATATGTCTTTCTGTGTTTCTATTATTTGGTGGCTTCAAATGGTTTATGAATTCATCATATTGTGGTTGAAAGTAGTAAATGAACAAAAATTTTGTAGACAGATACCATTTTTTACCCTGAATTGTGATAGCCTAACTAGGTGACTACCTTACACTATATTATTCTTCAACCAAGAGAAGGTGTTGGGATATCAACACAATGGGACTAAGCCCATCCATAGATCCACAGGTCACCTCCCGGATGCAAGGTTGGTCAACAGGGAGGATGCTTAGTGCCATGAGAAGCCCTTCTTCTCTACCCCCTCTACCTTCCAAGTCATTCGGTTTTAATGGTTTCAAACAATATTGGGTGAAGGCCCTATTACTATATGATTTGTGCCCTTCGTATTATCCCACAATAACCCTGAGGGTGATGACTGGGTAGAGGAGGAAGGGTAAGCAATATTATTAATTTTATGTCAGTTTTAGTTAGGCTATGTTGATTAACCAATTAAAATTTTTTGAATTTACACTTTGTTTGTACATGAAATTGCAGTAAACTAAAATAGAAACAAAAATGGGACTATTGTGCTGGACAGAGGTGGCTGAGCCACATTGATAGTCCTTAGTAAATTGAAAATTAACTTCCGAGTGACAGACCGCACATTTTGGGTCAAATGTGGCGAGGGGGTCGCCAAATTTTTCTAGAAATAGGTGAGGGGGTTGCACAGATTTCACAGACAGAAGCGGTCTTCCTTTCTGAAGGAAGTCACACCTTTTGGGGGAAAAAGGGAAACTTGGTCACACCTGTGAGGCCTAAATGAATGACATGGTCCCCTACTTAGGTCCAATAAGTGCGACCTGCTCCGGATTGGGGGTTTTTTTATCCCGAGTCAGATCCAGCAGTCAGTAACCTGTACTGTGGCCAAATGGACTTGAATTTTCCTTGTGGAGGCTCAGCAGAAACAATAAACTGTAAATATACAAGATTTAAACTAGATCTGAGAAGAAATTTTAAACCTAGGGCATGAACTAAAATAAAACTTGAAATTTAAAAAACTGAACCAGGGATCCGGTGGGATTGACCTGGTATTGAGGATTTGGGGTTTAGAAAAAGAGAGAGATTGTAAGTTAGGGGTTTAGATAGAGGTTACAGGTTAGGGTTTAGAGAGAGATTTAGAGTTTATGGGGTTTACATGGATCGATAGATAGATTAATAGAGATATAGATATTGAGGATTTGGGGTTTAGAAAAAGATAGAGATTGTGGATTAGGGGTTTAGAGAGAGATTGCGGGTTAGGGGTTTAGAGAGAGATATTGTGGGTTAAGGGTTTAGAGAGAGAGGTTATGGGTTAGGGTTTTAGAGTGAGAGATATCAGGGGTTATGGGTAAAGAGAGAGATTGAGATTGGGGGTTCTAGTTTTATTGAGAGAGACAAATTGGGGGTTATCCATGTGGCATTTATATAGATAGAGAGTGAGAGATAGATATTTGAGGTTATGAGATTAGAGAGAGATAGAGAGATATTGATGGTTTATATAGATATAGAGAAACAGAAAGAGAGAAATGGCTATTAGGGGTTCGACGTTTAGATGGATAGATAAATATATAGAGAGAGATAGAGATTGGGATTTAGGGATTATATTGTTAGAAATATAGAGATCGAAATTGCTGGTTAGATGTTAGGGGTGTGCATGGATTGATAGATAGATTAATAGAGATATAAATATTGAGGATTTGGGATTTAGAAAAAGAGAGAGATTGGGGGTTAGGGGTTTAGAGAGAGAGGTTACGGGTTAGGGTTTTAGAGATAGAGGTTACGGGTTAGGGGTCTTGAGAGAGAGATATTAGGGGTTGGGGGTTTAGAGAGAGTTTGGGTTTAGATAGAAATATCCAAGTTTATGGGTTTATAGAGAGAAACATTGGGGTTTAGTGGATTAGAGAGAGAGAGAGAGAGAGAGAGAGAGAGAGACTAGGGTTAGCCATTTAGAGAGATATTGGAAGTTAGGGGTAAGGGGTTTAGAGTGAGAGAGAGATATTTAAGGTTAAGGGGTTTATAGTGAGAGAGAGATAGGGGTTAAGGGTGAAGAGAGAGAAATATTGGAGTTAAGGGTGAAGAGAGAGATATTGGAGTTAATGGGTTAGAGAGATATATAAAGAGAGATCATAGGTTATGAGATTATAGAGAAAGAGATTTGGGGTTAAGGGGAGAGAGAGAGATTGGCGGTTAAGACTAGAGAGAGATATTAGTTGTTAGGGATTTAGAGAGAGAGAGAGAGAGAGATTGGGGGTTAGGTGTTTATAGAGAGAGTTACTAGGGTTTAGCCATTAGAGGTTAAGATTGATAGAGAGAGATATTAGGGGTTAAGTGTAGAGAGAGAGATTAGGGGTTAAGTGTAGAGAGAGCGAGATTAGGGGTTAAGTGTAGAGAGAGCGAGATTAGGGGTTAAGTGTACAGAGGGAGATTAGGGGTTAGGGGTTTAAGGTTAAACCAGAGAGAGAGAGAGAGGGAGGGAGAGAGGTTGAGGGTTAGGGTTTAGAGAAAAATCTATATTAGGGGTTAATGGTAGAGAGAGAGATAGGGATTTAGAGAGAAAGAGATTAGTGGTTAGTGGTTTAAAGAGATGGAGAGAATGGGGTTAGGGTTTAAGGGTTCATGTAGATAGTGATAGATATTGAGGGTTTAGGGTAGATAGAGAGAGAGATTGGGTGTTAAGATTTATGAATTTATATAGATAGGGAGAGATATTGGGGTTTGAGGTAAAGAGAGAGAGTTTGGGGTTACAGGTTTGGATAGATAAAGAGATATTAAGGGTTAATAATTGAGAGAGAGAGAGAGAGAGAGAGAGAGAGAGAGAGATTTAAGTATTTAGAGAGAGAGGGATGGGGGCTTAAGTATTTAGAGAGAGACAAGGATGATTTTAGGGGCGAATTATAGCCCATAGGCAAATTTTAAGGGGTGCCCAAAAAAAGGTGGACGAATTTTTATTATTAAAATGGTTTTTTTTTAATTTAATAAATTAGCCCATATTTTATTTTATATATCATTTCCCTTGATTAAATAGACCACACGATTAAAATATGAAAATTCATAAAATCTAATTTAGCCAACCCGTCAATGGGGAAAATTGTGACATTCTCCCCCGATTTCTTTCGTAATGGAGGTGAAATTGCCAAAAATTTACAATTTTGGAGGATAAATGGAGATGATTCACCCAAATTTATGGTTGATAGGTTAAAAATTTGGTATTTTACCACTATTTATCGATCTTTGGGTAAATTTGTCTTAGTTTTTCCCTGATTTGCAGGCCCTGGATGTTCATCCATTGGGTATGGAGCAGCACAAGATTTGGGTTTCTTCAGGTGAAAACGGATGGCACAGGTCTGCTACATTGATTTAATTCGAGAGTTTTCCTTACAAGGTCAGCCAGGAGACTGGTTTCATTGATTATGACAAGCTAGAGGAGAAAGCCTTGGATTTCAGGCCTAAGATTATTATCTGTGGAGGTAGTGCTTATCCTAGGGACTGGGATTATGCTAGGTTCTGCGCTATTGCTGATAAATGTGGTGCCATGCTATTATGTGAATGGCTAGCATCAGTAGCCTTGTCGTTGCCTAGGTACCCTTGCTATTTTCATTGACTTTATTTGGAACAGTTACTTAAATAGATCATGCTAAAGATACCTATATTTTATATACTATATTTTTTTATATTACATTCACAAATGCATGCAAGATACTTATGCTCATCATGGTTTAAGTTTTAGGGTTTACTAATGAGATATTTCTTTAGAATGTTTAACTTGCACTTTTCCCTTAGTCATGTTTTACTATTAGTGAAGTGACAACCATGCATTGCATTATTTTTCAGAAGTGCTTGAAGAAACATGGCCTAAGGGGATGCATCATAAAGATTAGACTTAAGTGCTAGTTCTGAGGGCTATCTATTCCACCAAAATTGTCTGGGGTTAACAGTGGACCTCATCCTTTGAAACGTATGATAGGAATCCTTGGAAACTTATGTTGGCTATATTTTGGAACTGATGCATATACATTTTACAATGAGAAATTCTACTTGAACTAAGCTGTTTGATTTGAACTGATGATTGTCAGATGTTTTACTGTTTTGTTCTTTTTCCATATTTAAGGTGTGTTTTAAACTAGTTAACATTTCATATCCAGGTTGTTTCCATTATAATTGTTTAAACATGGATTATACCATGTTCGTGTTCTTAGATCTAGCTCTCCAGTTTAGTTTTTGTACCCAATTACACCGATCTATCAATATAGACCTAGTAGTCACCTGAATTTTGATGTATCCTTGATATCATCCCAAGTATAGTAGTTATATTGTAGTTTTTTTGTTGGGATGACATAAATTCGGAGTTCTAGTTATTTTTGGAGCATACCATGTTCTTAGAAAATAAATTGCTCATCACTTTTTGGACTTTGAGCTGAGTTTCTGTACATCATAGAACCTACATTCTCAGATTTGGTCCTCTAACATGCTTAGTATGCTTTTTGAGAATTGTGTGTACTTTGTATCTATGGATTATAAATGAATGCCACATTAAAAAAGGATCTTGGACTCACATGAAGTTCCTCCATTCTTTGGATTTTTTTTATACAGATTTGTCACATGTTTTGTCTTTTCTTGATATTAAAAACACATACTTATTAGCTTAAAGGGCACTAGTTCTGAGATGTGGATGATGTTGGCCACAACAAGAAAAAAGATGGTATCTTAATAGTTAATACAAATGCATACATTTATGAACTGTTTGAAATTTTTTACTTCATCTTAACTCCATCCATGTTCTTGTTGCAATTCAGGAAGTTGGAAATCCATTTGAATATTGTGATTTTTTTACTGCAACAACACACAAGATCTTGAGGGGTCAAAGAGCTGGGATGATATTCTACAGGAAAGGCCACAAACCTCCTAAAAAGGGACAGCCAAAGTGTGCCCTCTAGGATTACGAGGATAGAGTTAAATTTTTTGTGTTCCCATCTCTTCAAGGAGGGCCACACAACCACTAGATTGCAGCATTGGCTATGGCTCTTAAGTAGGTTATGACTCCTAGCTTTCAAGCATATACCAAGCAAGTCAAGACAAATGCGGTTTTTGTTGGTATTTACTTGATGAACTAGGGATACAATCTTGTTACAAGTGGGATAGAAAATCACTTAGTTTTGTGGGATCTCCGTCCAATTTGACTGACTGGTGAGAACATCTTATCTTGACTTAAGTGTGGTGTATTATTGAATGTAGTCTAGTAAACAAGATTCTATGGCCTTGAAAAAAATGCAGTTAATTTGATCTACTTCATTTTATTAATAACTTTGGAAATCTCGTAGAATTATGCCAAATCAATTATATTCCTTTTGCACGAAATAAGGTGGAGAAAGTGTGCGATATGTGTAACTTAACAATCAACAAGAATGTAGTTTATGGCAATAGCAGTGCTTTGTCCCCTGGTGGTGTTCGTATTGGTAAGTGAATGATGCATTTAAATCTCTTATGACATGTTGCACAAAACTGGGGAATTTTTTCACTATTGTTGCTTACTATTTGAGAGTAATCATGCTTCAACAATCTTTGGTCGGATGGTTCAACTCATACCTCAAGAGATTTCAAGGTTAGAAATTAATAGGCAGGTAGCATTAACCAATGGGAGAATGGAGGTTGAATCTTGATTGTTTGGACTGGATGTTTGTATTTCAATAACTTGTTAGTTCTTTCTTTGCAGGTACCCCTGCAATGACCTCTAGTGGTCTTCAGGAAGCCAATTTTGAGCAAAATGGACAATTCCTCCACCAATATATTAACATCACTTTGGCTATCCAGAAGGAACATGGGAAGCTTCTCAAAGACTTCAACAAGGGGTTGGAAGGAAACAAGGACATTGAAAATATGAAAGCTGAAGTGGAGAAATTCTTTGCTAAATTTGACATGCCTAGATTTGATGTACCTACAATGAATTTCTAATAAGTGACCATAGGAATAACATAATTTTTTTCTTTGGGTGCATTGTCATTAGCATTAAAGTTGGTTAATAGAGGGATGCATTTTTATAGCTTGATGAATAAATATGTATTGCTCGTGAGTTTTACAGTCCTTGAATTTGAGGACTTATTTTGCAGGTGTAATAAGCAGAAGATGATTAAATATAGTAGTCAGATGTGTTAAATTAATTTTTCAGTTAATCTTACACAAAGTCTTCTTATCCTTATCAGTGTCATCTTTGTAATATTCTACTTTTGTCTACATGTCCCATGCATTGGGAAAGCTATTCAATTGAAACTATGCAATCTTATTTTGTTAGCCTATTACACAAAATCCTTATGTCAAATGGTGATGGTTTTCCATGTCTAAACATACAAGTTACTTTATGCATATTTACACTTTAGGATGAAAGGATAAAAGTGGAGAGAAGAGAACATCTCAATAGCGCACTAGGAGCTTTTCAAGTCCAGCTAATCCTATCTTTATTCTCAAACACAGTTAATAAACATTGTGATTCATGGAGTTTGAATATTATTTGAATCCTCTTTTGTCATCACTTCATATGGTTGTCAAGCTTTCATGGGCGGTCACTGGGTGGCTGTCAAACATTCATGGATGCCACTAGACATCACTTGATGGCAAGGTTTTTCTCTCATATTTTATGCCAAATTTTGGACATTGTGACAACTTTATAATTACTTTATCATCTCCCCTAATAAGCTTATAATGAGGTTTTTGTATTTGCTGAGGCATAGGGGAGGAAGGTCGAGTATTATGAGCAGGGAGGAAGGAACTAATCCGCTACCATGATTCTGAAGTAAGTGGGACTCACTTGTTTATCTACCCGCAAGTCATTTTTTTTATTCAGACTTTTGAGGGTAGCTACTCAATTTTTTTTTTAATGTTGGCAATCACAATCTACTATATAGAGGATGATCGAGAAAGCTGGTGATAATGAGGCCTTGATTTTTGAGGCTTTAAATGTGAATGGTGAGCTCCAACAAGTAATTTCTAAGTTTTAAGAAATGACAAAGACCACAATATCTCAATTTGTACATGAACTTGTAATGATACCTGTTGCGGTGGAAGAGGAAGAATCACTTTGAGCTGCTTGAGAAGATGCTCTTGTCAGAACTGCACTATGAAGCCCTCAGATGCCTGGTCATATACTGCAGAAGAAGATGCATTGGGTGATTTAGATGAGATGATATCCTGCAAGAAAAGAGGATCATCCTAAGAACATAGTTCTAAAAAGAAAAAGGATGTTGACTTAATTTCATTTTAGGCATTTTTTCTGCCATTCATTAGCTATTATTGCTTCTAGATTTACTATTCTATACTTTTAAATTGTTAAATTCTTTTTATAGTTAAATCGTGTAGGATATCTATTTGTACATGATAAAATTCAGTTTTATTCTATCTCAAGATGGTTATGTTTTTCCCAGTCAAACATGAGATGACTGATTTGTTATAAAATTAAATCCAATAAATGAGTATTCCTTGGAATTATATTAATTTCTCTCCTTTGAGTAAATAAGGATTTATTTAATAGTCCACATTGTGTTAATTGTTGTTTTTTTGAATACATTGTTAACCTTGCTATGTATTATTCAATGCTTTCCCAATTATGGCTCCAAGTTCCAACTTCCCTCTCAAGCATATTGGCATTCACGGTCCAGTATCGTGTGATGCTATTGAGTAGTAATTCACAACTCCTGATAATTTAATTATAGTACCTTTATGACAAAAAGCATGTTTTTTCCTTGGATTGTGTTGCAGCTGTAACTGTTCCCAAATTTTTGGAAATTTTGGACCCTCCTTTTTTATCTTGTTTGCCCCACTCTGCTACATGTTGGATTATTTGAGGTCGTTTCCTTGCTATTTGATTTTCTGTCTTGGTCTGTGCATATTTTGAGATGTAAGGCTCTATCAGTGGTAAGTTGTTTCATCTGTGAAGTTTAACGTGGTTTTTCAGTCGCTGTGCTTTCGGGAGTCAGTCAAACGTGGTGCTGATAGTTAGAAACTTTCGCTAAACTTAGATTCTATTTTTAAAAAAGACCTTGCTTTGCATTTTTCAGAAAATATTTTGACTCTGATCGAAGGCTGCAGGATAATTAACTTCCGTCGTCGCGGCTATAGAATAGGCTAATTGCTCGTTGGATTGTTTGTATTTGCACCGATGTCTAGTTCTTTGTTTTTCTGATATCGATTGGTTTGCGGTTTTTCTTGAAATTTGGACTTCCATCGTTGCGGTTGTGTAGCTCACTAGCTATCCGATCTTGCAGAGGATCTGACACTTGATGTTTTATCGTGCCTTTTTAGTTTGTGTGCCGGAAACCCTAGAGTGTGTCGTTGCAGCTTCGTAATCCACTAATGAGCCGACATCAAGTGTTTCGATTCGCCAATGGGGGTTTTTACGCACTCTTTTCTTAGTCATTCCGTTGTTTGCTATGAGGTCTTCCTTTTTCGTAAGAGACTTGTGTGCCTTGTTTAGGTTGAAATTTGCACATAGGAACTGAGCTCTGGTTTTTCCTCTTTAATACGCATTTTTAATATCATGGTTTATGTTTATTAAATATAGACGGATTTAATGATGAATTATCATTGTTTGCAGACAGACATGGCAGTTTCTCAGATCCCGTTGAAGATTATTGCGGCAAAGAAGGTGCAAATTGGAGGACAAAGCATGCTAAAGCATAAGGCAGTAGAATCGTTGCTCGACGAAGAAAATTATGAGGGTCTGCAAGGAGACCGAGGAATGGTCAAGCATAATCATTAGAAAGAAAAGGGTCATGCTTGGGAACTCTGTCAGTTACCTAGCTTGTCCTGGGTTTTTATAAAAGATTTATCTGGAATGTAACGTTTCGAATCATGAGCATTCACAAAGTGACAAAATAGTGAGAGGGAACGGTTGGGGAGCCGAAAGGTTCCCCCCTTTGGTATATGTATGGGAGAGTGAGACAAAAATGGGGGCTTTTTCCCAAAGGAACTTGTGAACTACTTGTTGTAAGAGGAACTACTTCATTTTGCAATAATAAACTATAAATTTTTGTCTGTTGGAGAAAGTGCTGTGTGAAATGTTCAAATGTGATGAAAAGAACAATGGTGAAGGGGAGCTATTTCATTTTCAGCTATGTTTCATTAACTGTGAGATTTTTCTAACTTTCTGAACCTAGGTTCTTACATGAATGCTCTCTGGTTTATTCTGTGATAATTTCCACTATGAGTAATGAATGTTTTAACAGTTGACGAGCTATCTTGTCATGTATATCTTTATTTATGTTTATTTTTTTATATTCTAAGAACAACTATCTATGATTTATCTTAACATATGAACTGTACTACATTACTCATGAATTGATAATCTTGTTTCCTAGGGATAGCTTAGTTAGTATTGTTTTTCTAGTTATGTGTGATTTAGATGCAAGAGAGTCTAAGACGAGAGGTAAGAACCTTCGCATCACATTGTGACCACTCCTTGCATTCTTCATCAATATGCATCTTAGATAGGCACTTACATATCATACTTAAAGTCAAAATACAAAATACATACGGTCGACCAGACCACAACTGGTAAAACCCTTCACTTTTGATTACTTGACCTACGTTAGTCGGACCACAAACTGGATGGATTCCCTACACCAAATAGTCACGGGATAGTTGGGAACGTTGACTAGGGAGAATCCCTTGTTGTTGCTACCTGTGAATTTCCAGGCCTCAATAGTTTCTAGCGCTAAAAGGAGGGCCAACAGTGCATGGCTAGCTAGGGAAATCCATTTCCTCAAAATAACTCCACCAGTGATAGTTTTGAAAGCAGTTTATGTCCTGATTCAAATACTGAAGAGAATAGAGAACATTTGTTTGTTGTGGACAACCAAGTAGTAAATGATCTGAGAAGACAGAAACAGGATTATGTAAAGAGTATTGGAGGATTACCCACTATCCTTGATTTACCCCAAAGAGAATACAAGAAGAAAGACCGTCCCATCTTGGAGGATTCAGTGTTGGTTGGAGATTTGGAAGAGTTAGTAGAAGTAGCTTTACAGGAAGTTGTTCAGCCTTTGAATCAAGTAGGCCCAAACACACCTTATTGTTCTCTTGTGCGGACTCCTATTCCTTCACCTCCTCACTCTCCACCCAGGCTCATGGCAGGTGTAAATGCAAACCAACCACCTAACCCGCCAAATCCACCATCGGCTTGGAAAGCCATATCACCCATGAACCTAACACCTCCGTTGCATGACTTACCTCAGGCTTTCGAGAAGATGTTGCCTAAGTTTGATCCGAATGAGAAAATGTTAGTAGATGACCATTTACAATTTTTTTGTTTGGCAATAGAAGGGTTGAGGGCCGGGGAACATGAGGATGTTGTTTGTAGACTTTTTCCGCATACCCTTAAAGGAGCAGCATCATCATGGTATTTTGGTTTTCCTACAAACTCTATCCCAAACTGGGATACCTTTGAAAGGATTTTCAGAAGCAAATATGCAACCCAAAAAACTCATGCGGCTCTCATAAAAGGGTTGTGCGCCTTAAAGAAAGAAAGAAAGGAGAAGGTGCATAGTTTTACCCAAATATTTGTAGCTTATATTAAGAATTTTTCTAAAGCCGACAAACCCTCGGATAAAGTTCTGATTGAGTATTATACTTCAGCTCTAGGACCTGAGTTGTCTATGTTTTCCAAAATGAAATCCAAACCTACGCTAGTAGAAACTTATGAAGAAGCTGAAAGAGTGGAGGCTGAAAAAGAAAGCATCGAAGACTATCCTGAGCAGTCGAGAGAAAAAATTGTTGGGAGGAAAGCTTTGTTATTTACTAAGCCTAAAGAGGAGAAATCACCAGATTTCGAAGGAATGGCAAAGATGATGCAGACGCTCTCTAACAGAATAATAGACTTGGAAAAGGAACAGGGATCCTAGAACTTTTATAATCCTTATTACAAAAAAAGGGAAGACAACAATCAATCCCAACCCCCTCCACACAGCCTTGCATCTATGAACTTAACGAAGGTAGGGATGGATAATTTTTGCACTTTTCACCAACAACCCCATTCTGAAAAGAATTGTCCTCAATGGATAAATTCAATGACGTTGGTAATGAACTATATTTTGGATTCCAAGTTAACCGAGGATAATGATGAAGAAGGAAAAGACAACAATCAATCAACAGAAAAACAAGAGGATGAGGCCATGGTTTTATGGGATTGTGTATCATTGTTTGACGCTGAGGAAGAAAAGGATCTGAGATATGAAGATATCTT
The DNA here is from genome assembly GCA_001517045.1 of Pseudotsuga menziesii. Classification (NCBI taxonomy): domain Eukaryota; kingdom Viridiplantae; phylum Streptophyta; class Pinopsida; order Pinales; family Pinaceae; genus Pseudotsuga; species Pseudotsuga menziesii. The sequence continues at coordinate 92,117 of LPNX010979154.1, read as the reverse complement.
GGAAACAAATATAATTATGATATAATTATGAGAAGTCAGGGGTTGATTAAGGAAAATAGTCTTGTGCTCCCAAAGATCAAGAGACTTCAAAAGAATGTTAAGAAATTTCAAAAAAAACACCACAGCTAATAAAATTATGGACTTTACCATCACCAGTCAAAATCCTAGATAGATCAACATGCCTACTAATCCCATTGAAGAAAAGATAAATAATGTTAAAATGAATCTCACAGAGGATAATATGGATTATGACATTGTGGAGGATATCAAAAAAGGTAAGGGAAAATATCTCGTTATTTGAGATGTGCAATGTGCCGTAGCAAAAAGAAAAGTTATTAAAAGCACTTGAAGTATCAGAGGAGAAGCTTCCCACTGAAAATCAGCCCCAAGAAGAAGAAATTGGTGAAGCAAGTGTGGGAGGTAAGCCTAAATGCAAGACTCCACCTTTTATCCTTACTTTTGAAATTTTCAACCACAACGTGCATAACTGCCTATTAGAATCGGGGGCATCAGTCAACGTTATGCCACTGTCGGTCTGCAAAAAGATAAATGGGCAACGTAAACCATCTACCTAGAGGGTTATTCAATTGGATAGAATGAATGTGAAGGTAATTGGGGAAATGGAGGATGTTCTCATTTGCTTGTCTTCAAATGATAAGATCTGTCAATTCATTGACATTGTGGTAGCTGACATATTTGAGGCTCATGGATTTGTCTTGAGCAGAGATTGGTCGGCAAAGCTGAGTGGATATTTTTCCTCGGACTGGTCACATCTTTGGATACCTTTTAAAGGAATCCCAAATCAAATTAAAGTTTTAAGGGAGTTGCACATGAAACACAATGTTACTCAGTTCGAAGAAAAAAATGAACCAGTGAATTCTGTTTTGGGAAATTACTTTATTGAACTAGAACCGGGAAATTATCAAGTAGAAGAAGCCAGCGATATGTCAGACGCTTAATATAATCTCCTTCAGTTCTCATAGGCTGATGAAATTGATTGTAATATAGTAGATTTAACTCTAGATGTAGGTATTGATTCACGCACAGTAGTGGTAAGCGATTTTTGGACGCTTTTCTTTGATGGTTCTAAAACTTTGGAGGGGTCAGGAGCCGACTGTGTCCTGATTGATGCTAAGAAAAATAAAAATTTTCTTTCATGTAGGTTATGTTAGAATAATCAACCCATATTTAGCCACCTTAGACATTAATTTAATTATTTTTGTCTTATTTTCCTAGTTCATGTGTCCCACCTTGTGCAAGTTGTCATTTACCTATCCATAGTGGTAAAACTTGCCTTATTTGACTCATGTAGCACTTGAGAAAGCTCAAGGAATCAAATCTGCTTTATTCCTGGCCTCCTAGGAGCCCTTCTGCTTTTTCTGCTTTATTGACTGCTTTTTCAGTGTTTTAAGGCAAAAGGAAAAGCTTGACTAGGTGAGGTTGACTAGTGTTGGTCGTTGGGCAGACCCAGGTTTACTATAATGAACCAACAAAACCCCTAGCTCACTGGCCCTTTCGGCAACATACCACGGAGCGGCCTGAAGTCTCACCTGAAGTGATCCTAATGGGTTGACCAAAGACTCAAGTGTCTCAACCAGGTTCTGTATAGCGTCCTGTGTACATCTCGCAGCTCTTCTTAGCCCATGGGATGTCTCTTTATTCTTTGCGATGCGCAGTTTCCTCTTACTCACAATGAATCTAACCTTTATCACATCGCCGCGTCTGGGAAACACGTAACTTTTTCCTACGCTCGATCCTTAACCCATGGTACCACGCACCACAACTCCTCTGATGGTGCGATATCGCCTCCGTGTGATATCCTACCGCTGCGACTCAGCGTACCTAGAGTTACGTGTTCAACTTACAGGAATCAACACACAAGGCTGTTTTACACTGCGACTCTTAACTATCTCAAGTGAAACTTAGACAAACTCTTATACAGAATAATTAAAGACTTCAACTTGCATTTATCCTTTTAATATGCTGCGAACTGACTAACACATACATACATTTACTGTAAGCAAAGTTCACGTAATGAATGACAGATATAACAAGTAAATACAATCACATGAATCAATCACATAACACTCTGATTTTACGTGGTTCACTTCCAGGGTAGAAGCTACATCCACAGAACTGTGTTTCTATATTATAACTTGAGAGAGTACACAGTTCTGCTGCACCACATATGCAGCTAGAGATCTTCTGGGTAACTCCGCACACAACCTGGAGCCCTTCTCTCTTAGATCTCTTCTCTATATTGCCTTCTTACAATATACTCTCAATCTCTCTCTCTCTCTGTCAATCCCTATGGATTGTTACACTACAAAATAACAGTGAACTAACAGACTAGTGGCCTCTCAGACTCTCTGATGTCTGAATAGCTACCGATAATATGACTACCTAACCTTTTACAATACAAAATATATCCCTTTATAGGCGGCCCAAAGGTATCGCCATTACAACACTGTGGGCCTGTCCCAACAGTAACCCAAACCTTAACTAGTGACAGTCGGCATATCTGTACTTGGGTAGCCGCTTTCCATCACACCACTGCTCTCTGCAGTCTTCTATGCTTCTCGGCGCTGACCATGGGTACTATGCATCGCTTCCCTTCTTCTATCCTTCATCTTCAATACCTCGGCCTCATCGCTCCTTTTCCTTTATGAGGGTAGCTAAGCCCTCCTGTCTTCGCCACTGCCTTCAATGTAGTGCTTGAGCTCTCTCTTGTCGGCCACTTAGGTATCTTCATCTCCTTTGACTTCGCTGCCTTGGTAGTCATAGTTTCTGGCTCTGCTCTGTAGCTAGAAACATGCTACGGTGTCGTAGCTTTACCTTATCTCTTCGTCTTCGCCAAACTATCTATCCACCAAAATGGCAGCTTTTCCTGTAGCTGCAGGACTCTGCTCCAACAGTACCCTAACACTTACTTGTGGCTTGTCCCCCAGCCACTACCAGTGGGATTCTCCTGCTGTAGCTTCTCCTTAGCTTCCTGCGAAGTGCATTGAAGCTTGTCCCGAAGTCCTGCGACTTTGTTCTTCATAGCTGCGACACGCTTTTGTGCCGAGTCAAGCATAGCTTGACTAATACTGGAGTCTTTTGCTGCATCAATTTCATTTCTGGTGGCAGTGAACTCCCCAACTTTCTGCTCAACCGCATCGACTAGCTCTGTGATTTGTTCCTGATATGGTTGAAGTAGGTCATTGATTTGTATCTCCTTTGCTCTCAACCGTTGCACTTCCTACTGCAAGCGGTTCATCTCCGTCGTCTTTCTCATCTTCTGAAGAGATGCTAAGCTCTTGATTTATTCCTTCATTGCTACTGTGGTATTCTCTATCTGCTGAATACTTTGCTGGATTTATACTTTCTCGAGAGGCTCATCTAACTCCGACCATGTGCTCGTCGCATCATCTAGCACCGACAGTGCATCGTCTATGCGAGATTTCATCTGCACGGAAGTGATTCAAAAGGCCTCTACTCTGGCTTCCTTGTCTTCCTGGGGGGTGCCCAGTCATCTAGCCTCGAGCTCATCAATCTGTGCTTTGTGGTCTTCCTCCATCTTGGCCACTATTTCTTCCATCCTGGTTACTATTTCCTCCAGAGCCTTTGCTCTGTCTGCAACTGTTCTTACCTTCTGCAGGATAGGTAAGGAAAACTCAATATTACATTGGGTAACTCCAATGCGATGCTCTGTAAGACTTGAGAGAGATTCTGTTCTCTTTCTTCATATGTTCTTAACTCGTCTACCTGTTTCTAATAGCTAGTGGCAAGTGCTGCATTCTTTTGTTTCAGCTGTGTGTTTTGTTTATAAGTCGCGAGCTCTCTACCTCTAAGCTCTGCGCTTAGCTGCTACTAGATCATCTGTAACTAATTAATGTGGAACTCTGTGAGGTTAACCTCGACAGGTTGCCTAATCTGTATCGGTGCATCCATCATTGACGCAGGGAATCGAATGCTCCCTGGTGGTATCAAGACTGTATTGATGTGATCCGTTGCTAAGATTTCCTCGTGGGAAATCGAATGTGTTGAACTTTCTCCTGTGGTCGCCTTTACTGGCGGAACCTGTATCATGGCAGTCTTCTCAGTAATTGCTTTTAAGTCCAGAAGTTGCTTTTCTACCACGCTCTGTATCTTTTCCTGTGATGTCTGCATCGCCTCAAATGAGTCCTTCAATGTGTCATGCATTCTTGTTGCAATGAGTTCATAATCATCCTCTGTCAGTGCAGTCTTCGAAGGTAGTTTTGTGGCTTTGTGCTTTTTCTTCTTCTGTGCCTCTGGTATCCCTTCTTCTCCATCCTTCATCATCTGTACCTCTGGTGTCCCTTGTTCTCCATCCTTCGTCGTCTGTGCCTCTGATGGCACTTGCGGTGGATCTTTCCTCTTTTGTCCTGGTGGTGGCACTTATGCTGTATCTTGCGTCTGGGTCTCCACTTTGTCTTTACCTTTGTCCGATGGGTCTGTCTGTGCGGTACCTGATGGTAGTGGTGTGGTATCTTCTAATTCTTGCTTCCAGTCGTCATCAAAGTCTTTGATGACGCCCTCGACATCCTTCGTTGTCATCCTGAACCAACCATTAGCCCAATCATCCCTTTTAGTCCTTTTTGGACTCAGGTAAATTCTATGGTGGTCCACCATAAAATCAAGCCGATCATCATATGTGTCCACGATCTCCTTGCTGATCCGTGGTGTTTCCTGGAGGACGTTCCTCAGCAACCTATAGTATTCATAGAATACTATCGCATTGACCTTTTTCTTGGCTAGGCTGCTAGTCTCCCATAATTTTGTGTAGCATGCACCTCTGGGCTCGCCACTCGCTAGCTGTCGAAATTGTGTATGGGGCGGCTCCTTCAACCCGACGAATGCATAGAGTATCAGCAACCACGAGAAATGGAAGGGGTGGCTTGCCTCATCCTGAGCTTGCAAACAATCTTGCTGAAACATATTTAACAAAAATAAAGACCAATTGAACTGTTCCCCCTCTGCAACTTGTATGGCCAGGTTAATTACTGATCCTGTAACTTCCTTGGGGCGAACCTTGGTTAACATTATTCCTGCAAGTAGACTAGCTGTAAATCTAAGTGTATTGTTTGTTAAGCTTGCGATGTCATAAGCCCGACCTCCTCTTTGTAGTTTATACTTGGCGACTAGGGTTGGTGATAGCTTGGAATCCTTGGTCTTTCCTATTATATTTGTCTTCAGGTCTTGACCAGTCTTGGACAGCCCGATGATGTGATGTATGAGGTCGATGTTTAGGTCGACCCTGTTACCAAGCCAGAGGTAACCCCCATGTACGCATGAAAGGAGGATGCACACCACAACATTAACCTCTGCGCGTCATCCAAAATACGGTATTCTTAACAGATTGAGCAGGCCTGAGTGCTCAAGAATCTGGACATGTTCCATGGGAACATATTCATCTGCACATGTCCTTGGGTTCTTCTTAATTGTAAGATACTGATCCGACCGGAACTGAGGATATGTCTTACTATCGCCTAGGTTATAATCTACAAATTTAACAACAGTGGCATATCCTAATAGATCTCCATCTTCCTTTACTCGAGAATCAATCTGTGGTATAGGAACATGAAACTTACCAATCTTGGGAATTTTTACCTCTGGTGCACCATCAAATCATGGCATGATGTAGTCTGTTGCGTTATGAACTTCTTCGTCCAGCTCTGGACTGGATTCTTCTCTTATTTGAGTTTGGCTCCTCATCCTTGGCAGCTATCCAGTCTGTGATGAACTTGGCGTCATCATAGTAGACATAAGGCCTCCACGCTCGATCCTTTCCAAAATCACTTCTATAGGTTCGTCCTCGGACAGAACCCACTCAATTATACTTTGGATTGGAAATAGCTGCAAACTATGGAAATCACAGCACTCTGTAACGGAATTAGCTCTGCATAGGGAAAACTTAACAATGCACTCTATAGCTCTCAGATCTTTGCAAATGTAACCCTCCTGAATGAATAATTTCTGCTTTTATGCTGAAGGCGATAATCCTGGACGCAACAGTCATCTAGGCTGAACCCGTCGGTCGTATTAATTACATGGATGAGACCACACCCATCATCCTGATCCTCAATAAATGCTGAAATCCGATCAATTTCCCTCGAAGCGTGTGTATGCAGGCACCGGTCTCGTCGAAGATTTGCCAAATCTAGAAAAATTTATTATGCTTTTGCCAAATCTACAGTAAGGTATACCGGTCATTTCTTCATTAACTTTCTGTCAGAAGGTGACTTGACTAGCCCTCTGTCTCGTTGGAAAAACTAGGTATGTGGCACAGAGAAACATCGTGCTGTTACGATGCCACACCGCATCACTTGCTCAAAACAAACTTAAGCGTTTTTTTTTTTTTTGGGCTTGCGCAAAATGAACCGTCCTTATGAAATTCCTAATACCTAGAATACCTGCCAGTGTAGACTAATTCCCAGTGTGATGCCTCCTTTCAACTACATTGGACATCTGCACCGCTCGCAACTCTGAGTTAGGGCTGAGAGGTGGAGTGGTTGTCACTATAGAGCTTAAGCCTATTTCCATTGATCAACATGGGAAGAAGCTCCCCATTCAGTTTGCTGAGCTGAACAACTCCTCCCTCTGTGACTTGCTGTATCTGATATGGCCCCAACCAATGCGTCTTGAACTTCCTTGGAAACTTAATAAATTTACTGTCATAGAGGAGTACTAGGTCTCCGATCTGAAGAGTCTTACTCTTAATGTGTCTATCATGCCAAGATTTTCTTGTGCCTTCTGCACTTTCTAATGGAATCCGACGATGAATATGTCTTCCTCTAAGGCAAGCAGTTGTGCTAGCCTTTCCTGCACCATGTCTGTATCAACCATTCCGGTGATCTGAGCAATTCTTAAATTGGGAAGAATATACTCCATAGGCATAACGGCCTCCTGTCCATACACCAAGCTGAAAGGTGTGTGTCCTGTAATTTTCTTGCATGTAGTCCTATATGCCCATAATACAGCGTTAACTCTGAGGTCCCAATCATTCCTTTGGCTGTTACAGATCTTAGTAAGAGCATTTTCTAAAATCTTGTTAAAGGCCTCCACCGTACCATTAGCTTGTGGGTGGTAGGGAGTTCTCTTATGGTGCTATGTATGGAATTCTTTCGTCAAAGCCTCAATGGTGCGATTCAAGAAGTGTGTGCCTTGATCGCTCATCAAAATTACTGGGCATCCAAATCTATTGATGATGTTTTCAAAAATGAACTGTGCGGCTGTAGCAGCATCACAGTTTCTTACTGCTTTGGCCTCTGCCCACCTGGTGAGGTACTCTGTTCCAGTGATGATATATCTCGCACCAGTTCATTTTGCTGGTGGGTTAATAGGACCCACAAAGTCTATAGCCCACTTTTCAAATGAGCGCAACATAATCTGCAGTCGCAGCGGCATTTCATCTCGTCGTGAAGGTTTTCCTACCCTCTGGCAGATATCACAGCATCTGCAAAAGTCCTTAGTCTCTTTATGTAAAGGAGGCCACCATAATCCCGCGGTCAGGATTTTCTACGCAGTTGGCTTTCCTGCGAAATGACCTCCTGTGGTACCTAAATGTGCTTCTCTAATAATAGCCTCTTTTTCATGTGGCATCACACATTTGCGCAGGACTTCATCTGGGCCTAGCTTGTATAACTGTCCTGTGATCAGGGTGAAGTCTACTGCTTTAACAACCAACTACCTCTTTTGATGCTTAGTAAACTCATTAGGTTCCCTTCCTGTAGTGAGAAAGTGAATGATATCAGCATAGTACTCATCTGCGATCTGAATAGAAAACAACTGTGCATCTGGCAAATTGTCCTCTAGATTACTTGGCTCTTCTCCTTAGTCTATTTGCGACAGATGATCAGGTCCAACGTTCAATCTTCCTAGTTTGACAATGATTTCAAAATCATACTCCTGAAAGAGGAGTAACCATCTGCAGATTCTTCCCCCTAACACTAGCTTAATGACCAGATAATTCAATGCGGAATGGTCAGTAAACATCTTGAACAAGGCACCCAACAGGTAGTGCCTGAACTTCTATAGCACATACACCATAGCTAATCCTTCTCTTTCTGTGGTGGTGTAGTTCTTTTCTGCTGTCGATAGCTTTCTGCTGTCGATAGCTTTCTGCTGGAGTATGCGATAGGATGATCGATACCTCCTTCTCTTGGTTGCATTAAAACAACCCCTAGTGCGATGCCAGATGCATCCACATGTACATGAAATGGCTTAGTCCAGTTTGGAAATACTAAGATGGGTGTTGTAACCATCTTCTCTTTAAGTGTGTTTAGACTCTACTGGTATTCCTCATTCCATAGGAATTTTACATATTTCTTTAACAATTTTTCCATCAGTGCTATAATCTTTGCGTATCCTTTGATGAATTTTCTGTAGTACCCGGTATGACCAAGTACTGTCCTCAATTGTTTGACTGAGTTGGGTGCTGGAAGATTTACAATGATGGCAATATTTGCGGGATCTACCATCAAGCCTTTCCTGCAAACAATGTGACCCAACAAAATACTGAATGGCGCACAAAATATACATTTTTTCAAGTTTAGAGAAATCTGGTACTGCCTACATTTCTCTAACATTAGTCTAAAATCTCCTATGTGCTTGTCAATTAATCCAAATACAGTCCAATCATCGAAATAAACTTATAGGAATTTATGGATGTATTCTTTAAATACAACAACTACTACTCTAGAAAAGATAGCTGGTGCATTCTTAAGACCAAAGGGCATTACCATATACTGGAATGAGCCCCATTCTATTGCAAACGTGGTCTTATGTTGATCTTCTGGGTGGATTCTGATCTGGTGATAGCCTGAAAAGCCATCAGTAAAGGATTAGACCTCTTGTCCTCCCACATTGTCTAGTACTTCATCAGTGAAAGGTGTCGAAAATGGATCATGAAGCGATGCATCGTTGAGTTTACACAAGTCGACACAGTTCCTGATGTCTCCTTTAGTTTTCTTTTCTTGCACGACCATGGGACTAACCCATTCACTCTCTTCTATGGGCTCGATGATGCCCGCTGCTAGCATCTTATCGATCTCATCCTTAACTTTTTATTTGTAGCGCGGATTTAATCTATATGGACGATGCTTGACTGGTCTAGCATCCTCTTTCAATGGTATCCTCATTACTCCCAGGTCTTCGACTATTCCCTTCATCTCTGTGAACTTGGTGGGAAATAGTTCATGATAGTCATGTAGCAAGTCTGCAATCTATATGACTGTTTCATCGGTCCAATAGTCTCCAATAGAGGCAAACTTTGGTTCTGTGTCTGTGCCAATATTGATCTTTTTAATCCTAATCGGCTCTGTGATTGCTGGAATCTGTAGCTTCAGTCCATCAACATCGCGAGTCCCTTCTAACTCTGGAATGTTGATGTTGCGAGGATCCTCATCCTCCTCCTCTGATTCTGCTTCGAAGTTATAGCACTCGAGTGCATCTTCTAACTGGATGACCCACTCAGGTTGAGTATGTACTGATAGGGTACAATCCTCAAATATATTAATCTTTATTACATCTAGGGCCTGATCAACATTTGGATACTCAGACTCAAAAGCGAAAGTAAGTAGAAAGCTGTCTATTAGAAGTGGCCATGTAGTCGTTCCCTTGCGTAATTCAGTCTCTGTGTACCAGTTCTGTGGAACTGTGTCCAAAGTGTGAATGAATTGGTGAACCCATTCATCCTCGGGAATGTTCAACCAATTCTGTTCACATGTCTGAATATGTGACCTGGGGTCACTTTCTCCTGTGTATCTCTGCTGGACATACTCTCTGTTGTTAGAGAATCTAATCGCCATCAATCTACTAAGATCATCACATGATGCGATATTCTCTTTATGTGCATACCACCATCTTGCAGGTGTGGCTTGTACTGCAAGGTCCATAGCTGCAATCCTCTGCTCGTGAGGAATTTGTTGTTCAAACTGTGTGAGAAAGTCCTGGATATCTGTTAGACCATGAAATGATGGAATCTCGTTGATCTCTGCTCCAATCCATCGTAGTGACTTCGTCATGTACGCACATCTGCATGCTGAGACTTCGTAAAGTCTATTCTACCAGTTCTCTAGACCAACATCCGAATCCGATGCACATGAGCTGTCGCATCGCCAACTAATGTTCCCTTCTACGGTTGGATTGATGTAGTCACCCTGGTTCGCAGCCATCTGATAGAGACTTTCCATGTTACATGCCTCTTCCTCTACTCAGATAGGTTCAATGTATCTAGGACCCTGAAGAGGATCTAATGGTGCAATGACCCGGATCTGGACGTCCTCAAAGGTCATTTGTATTCTCTTTAAGTCGATAATGGCCATGTTACTAATCGCCCAATCAATGCCTAGTAGTGCTGGATATGGTCTACTATCGCCAATGATTTCTATAAATTCAAAGTCTGCAGAGTTGCGAAATCCGTCAATGTCAACTGGCACCTATGATAATCGACCCAGGGGTGATACTCGCTGCTGATTAGCTAATCGTAGATGGATAGGTGATCTGAATAACTTAGGGCTACCCATCTGTTCCCATGTCTGCTTAGTCAGAACATTTACCTCTGATCCTAGATATAGGATCACCTCATCCATTTCAAATTCTCCAACCTGTGCTGTGAGTCACATCTCTCTTCCTGTTCTTTTATGTCCCATAATATTATGAACAACATGCTGTGCACTGCTCACGGAAGAAGATGGCTGACATTGATCTATGATGCGCTGAAGTTCTCCGCTAGCTTGCTCATTTCTCACGAGTTTTAAACAGCTCCGCAGGAAGGATTGTACACTTCCTGCCAACTCGTCCTCGTCGCAAGCGCCCGAGGTGGTATCCTATGATATCTGTACAGAGCTAACGCCACAAGGTGCTTATTGCGGTACACCCCTAGACGGCGGTACCTATGATCCTGATTGCATAGGGTCATCAAATAAAGTCTTAGCTTCCTGAAATGTCTGTTTATTCTTCTGTAGGTCAAGTGGTGTTGCTTTGTTAGGAGCTTTGCACACCCACTCCTGACCTGTGGTCTTTTCAGTATCCTGCAGTGTTCCATTGGTGGAAGCACCGCTGCGAGTCACAATGTTGACTCTTGGTTCTGGTTCTTCCTGCTCAGCAGCAATAAGCTGGATGTTCTGGTGTACTGCTGGCTTAGGTTCTCTGATCTTAGCTATCAAGGTAGGACAGTATTCTATAGCACGATCGTAACATTTGCAATAGTTACATGTGGTGGTAGGGCTCTGACAGTCCCTAGCATAATGTCCTACAACTCCATAGTTGTAACAAGTAACTAGTCCACGACCATGGCCAAATCCTTCTCCCTGGCCAAATCCTCCTCCACGTCCTCGTCCTCTAAATCCTCCTCCATGTCCATAATAAGCCGGATCATACTGTGGTCCTGCTGCTGGACCCTGTGTTTCTGATTGGACTCTGTACAAGTCTTGCTTGCTCTTGACCATGAGATCATAGGCTCGGCAATCGTGTTCATCATGGCCTATGGACTTGCAGAAGACGCAGTATAAGTTCTTAGGTGTCTGCACGTACTTCTGAAGTAGAGGGCACTAGTGAGGTAGATGTCCTCTTGTTTCGCATATTTCACACCACGGCCCGTGGGTCTATGGTAAGGGGTTAGGAGCCCCAGTTGCTATATATTCTACAAATACTGGATAGTTATCTTTAGCATGGACTTGTGCTTTACACTTTACACACCATATGTCTTACGCAACCTCTTTCCCTTTCTTAATCTCATGCATCTGTATCGTGATATTAGCCAACTGGTTTTGCAGGTTTGTCATACTTGTGCTGGTTTCAACTAGAGGTGAAGCCTCTAGTTTCATCGCCATCTCCAACGCGTCGTCCTGCATCTGGAGTTTCTGTTGCATTAATGGTAGTCTGATGTGAGGGAGCAGCGCTGCAATAAACCATTCCTTATGCTGCTCTGGCGCAAACTCAAAGCTGACTTGGTCTATAAGGGCTTTAAATTTCTGATCAAAGTCCCACACTGACTCTGTAGGTAACTGTTTGATGTCTTTAAGCTCTGTAATGCACTGTGACTCAGACTTAGGTTTCTTAAACTCTTTAATCATGGAAGTCCTGACCTGGACAAGTGTTCTGGGTACCACTGAGGTATACTTCATATACCATGTTAAGGCTCGTTCTCTCAGTGTGGTGACCAACTGTACAAGTTTACTATTATCATCATTGATTGCTTTAATGGTCCACACGGCTTCACATAGAAACCAATGCTGCTATGGGTCCTCTACCCCTATACCCTTAAAGATAGGTATCTTCATATCATCCCCCATTCTATTTCTACGTGGTGGATGTTGATTTGTTGTGTTACTACCACTCGGTGGTGTAGGTGGAGGTGATGTAGCGGTAGTATGTACTGTTTGCGAGCTACTGGATGGAGTTCCTACAGAATTGTTCTGAGTCCCGATCTATTTCTGTGGGGTATAAGGGTGGTAAGGGATACCCCCTTCTGTTCTTTCTGTGGTACTGTGACTCTGTTGTCTAGTATTTTCTGAACTGTCTTCAAATATGGGAGAGCTGAAATGTACTTTGTATTTCTTTCCACTACGTGTACGTCCAATGTCATCAAAATCACTTTCAAACTCTTGTGACATTACTATCTTTACTTATTCATCTGAAACTAGATCCATTGTTCCTTTTTCATGTAATAACATCTTAATGGACAAGTTTAAAGATTTTAGGTACTTACCGCGATATCCTTTGAAGAAGTACCACTCAGCCTCGCTGAAGCTTTTTCTCTGGTCAACTGCAAACTCTATGATGAAGCCTTCTAGCACACTCACAAGCCAAAAGTATACTGTCCTAGTAATGGGATTATCAAGGTTCTTCACGGTATGAATCAACTCCGATGTCCAGACAATGTTTTTTTTCTTCTTGAATATGCTGGTATCAGTCAACTTTGATAACCAGTCGTAAAGCTCATTACCAAAGGTCATAAAAAATATCACATGCAGGTCTGTACCGATATGTTTTTGTAACCAGTCCTCTGTACTCAGTCTAGGACTCTTGTTCTCTTGTTCGGCAAACTTTTTCTCGTTAGACACAACCCACTCGTTGAGTTCGTCTCTAGTAGGACTCCACCAGAACATCAGTGCTCAGTTTGTTCAAAACCGGTAACGGAACCATTTGTTGGTTGCTGGGCAGACCCGTGTTTACTATAATGAATCAACAACACCCCTAGCTCACTGGCCCTTTCAGAAATAAATCGTGGAGCGGCCTGAAGCCTCACTCGAAGTGATCCTAATGGGCTGGCCAAAGACTCAAGTGTCCCGACCAGGTTCTGTATAGCGTCCTGTGTGCGTCTCACAGCTCTTCTTAGCCTGCGGGATTTATCTTTCTTCTCTATGATGCACAGTTTCCTCTTACTCGCGATGACTCTAACCTTTATCGCATCGCCACATCCTGGGCAACTCGTAACTTTTTCCTACGCTCGATCCTTAACCCATGGTACCACGCACCACAGCTCCTCTGATGGTGCGATATCGCCTCCTTACGATATCCTACCTCTGCGACTCAGCGTACCTAGCGTTACGTGTTTAACTTATAGGACTCAACACACAAGGATTTTTTACACTATGACTCTTAACTGTCTCAAGTGAAACTTAGACAAACTCTTATACAGAATACTTAAAGACTTCAACTTGCATTTATCCTTTTAATATGCTGCGAACTGACTAACACATACATACATTTACTGTAATCAAAGTTCACGTAATGAATGATAGATATAACAAGTAAATACAATCACATGAATCAATCACATAACACTCTGATTTTACGTGGTTCACTTCCATGGTAGAAGCTACATCCACAGAACTGTGTTTCTATATTATAACTTGAGAGAGTACATAGTTCTGCTGCACCACATATGCAGCTAGAGATCTTCTGGGTAACTCCGCACACAGCCTGGAGCCCTTCTCTCTTAGATCTCTTCTCTATATTTCCTTCTTACAATATACTCTCACTCTCTATCTCTCTCTGTCAATCCCTGTGGATTGTTACAATACAAAATAACAGTGAACTAACAGACTACTGGACTCTCAGACTCTCTGATGTCTGAATAGCTACCGATAATCTGACTAGCTAACCTTTTACAATACAAAATATATCCCTTTATAGGTGGCCCGAAGGTCTCACCATTACAACACTATGGGCCTGTCCCAACAGTAACCCAAACCCTAACTAGTGACATTCGGCATATCTGTACTTGGGGTAGCCGCTTTCCATCACACCATTGCTCTCTGCAGTCTTCCATGATTCTCGGCGCTGTCCATGGGTATTATGCACTGCTTCCCTTCTTCTGTCCTTCATCTTCAATACCTCAACCTCGTCACTCCTTTTCCTTTATGAGGGTAGCTGAGCCCTCCTGTCTTCGCCGCTGCCTTCAATGCAGTGGTTGAGCTCTCTCTTCTCGGTCGCTCAGGTAATGTCGTCTCCTTTGAATTTGCTACCCTAGTAGTCATATTTTTCGGCTCTACTCTACAGCTAGAAACATGCTACGACATCATAGCTTTACCTTATCTCTTCGTCTTCACCAAACTATCTATCCACCAAAATGGTAGGTTTTCCTGTAGCTGCGAGACTCTGCTCCAACAACTAGTTTTTTGTCCTACACATTCTCCTCTCTTTTCTCCTTGGGAAAGCATGTATGAGTTGTCATTCCATCACTCTTTAGCTTGCCTAAGCCTTTTTTCCAATTCGTGAGCTCCATGACAGATTTGGGATCAAAGTTTTACACCTATGGGGGATTTTCTTAATTTTAGTAAGCCTGCTTTATGCTAGATTCAAATTGCTCCTCATGCATTCGAATCCCTGATGTATTTTATTTATTCGGAAACCTATTATGTTACAAGGTTGGCTATTGTACACTAAGTTAATACAGTTTAGTGTTCAGCTCCAATTTCAGTCTCTTTTGTGAGTGATTTTGCATGATCAATTGTTAATTGTTGTGAGTAAAATTAATCTATCACAGGGTTCAATTTCCACATGATATCAGAGCCATTGTAGATCGATTTCTCTCCTTCAAAATTGTTTTGCAGGTTTGACATCAATGACTAGGAGCCTTCTACTGATAGTCGGGATAGATTTTCTAAGCTATGGATCAATCACAGAAAACTATCTTGACTCCCTTCAATTTATTTGAATGGAAAGTAGAGATGGATATACTGTTGAGAGAGAAAGGCCTCTACAGGGTGACTATGGCAACAGAAGCAGAGCCTAATGTAGCTGCAGAGAAAATAAAATGGCACAACAGGAGGGATGAGACTTATGGACTCCTGTGTCTGAGTATTTCCAGAGACCTCCTTTTCCATCTTAATGGATTGACATCACCGAATGAAGTATGGGAGAATCTTGCTGATATTTTTGGAAAGACATATGAGATGAGGGGACATCAAATAAAAAATGAGCTGATTTCTCTAAGTCCAAATAGCTTTGAATCCCTACAGCTATATTTCTCCAAGTTCAAAGCACTAGTTTTGCAGCTGAAACAGCGTGGGATCGAAAAGAAGGATGATCAGCTCATCTTGGCCATTCTCTCGAAGCTATGCCCTGACTATTCAGTGTTTTTTTCTACCTTCTATGCCACAAAACTGACAGCTCGAACCTGGAAGATGCCTAGCCTTGCAGATTTCATGGAATCTCTCACACAAGAACAGGACAAGCTGGTGATGATGGGCACCATCTAACCATCCAAAGATCAAGCTTTGATTGCTGGAGATTTGAAGGTGGATTCAAAAAGAAAAAAGAAAGCTAAAAATCCACCTGAGCAAAAGAGAGACAAGAAACAGTCTTCGGAGGAGCCACAAGGTTCCAAGAAGAACTACCAGAAGAAGAAAAACAAAGGTGAAATGAACAAGTGCGCATACTGCAATAAGGACAATCACTCTGAAAGCTCTTGTATGAAGAAGCAAATAGATATGCTGACCCAACTCCTAGAGAAGAATGGCATCTCCCTTCCAGAAAGCTCAAAGAAGAGAGAAGGAGGATCAAGTTCAGATGACAGAGAGAGAGTTGATGCATTGGTTGCTGGCACATCAAGCTCACCCAGTTTTATCATTGATTCTGGAGCTTCTAGACACATGGTTTTGACTAAGGAGGCATTCTCCTCACTGGACATGTTGAAAGGACCACCTATAGTACTGGTAGATGACTCTCTCACTGAAAGTTTGGGAAAAGGGAGGATTGATCTTGATCATGGTCAGTTCAGCAATGTGTTGTATGTGCCTGGTCTTGCCTCCAACCTCTTGTCAGTGTACCGGATGACTCACAATGGGTCTCCTAAGAAATTCATATTCTCCCCTGATGAAGTTGATATCACAGAGATCTCAATTGGTAAAGTTATTGCAAAAGGAGTTGCGAATCATGCTCAAAAGGTATACATGTTCTCACACTTCCTACCCTACTCAAACCCCTCTGCTCTTCTGATTCATGCTAATGAGGCTAGCAAGCTTTGGCATGAAATATTTGGCCACCTAAATTACAAGTATCTTTCTGATCTTAGTGAAAAAGAGATGGTCATAGGGCTTCCCAAGATAAAATTTTCCAAAGGAGTCTGCCAAGGTTGTATCCTAGGAAAACACCCAGAGCACAAATTTGAGAGAGCTAGTCATGAGAGAACCTCTGCACCCCTCGAGCTGATCCATAGTGATGTTGCTAGCCCATTCCCTCATATGTCCATGAGTTAGGCCAAATATGCATTGACTTTCATTGATGATTTTTCCAGGTATTGCTATGTTTACTTCCTGAAACACAAGTCTGAAGTTTTTGGCCTATTCAAAGTCTTTAAGGCTTTGGTTGAGAACCAGTCTGGGAGGAAACTCAAGGTCCTTAGATCTGATAATGGTGGTGATTATGTCAAGTCTAAGTTTATTAATTATTTTGCATATGTAGGTATTCAGATGCAGCATTCTATCCCTTACACACCACAACAAAATGGTGTTGCTGAGAGGAAGAACAGATCACTGAAGGAGATGGCAACATGCATGATGGAGGCCAAAAATTTTCCACCAAAGTATTGGGCCGAAGCTATCAACTGTGTAGCCTATATTTAGAATAGGGTGCCTCACAAACATTTTGATGGCATGGCTCTCTTCGAAGCATGGAGTGGGCACAAGCTAGATGTGACCCATTTCAGGATTTTTGGCTCAAAGGCTTGGGCTAGAATTCCAACAGAGAAGAGGAAGGATTTGCAGCCTCAAATCCAAGAGTGTATTTTTGTTGGATACTTTGAAGATTCAAAAGGGTACAAGCTGATCAATTTTAGCACAAACAAAGCCTTTATTGAAAGGTGTGTTCATTTTGAAGAAGAACCCCTTGCAGCAGTGGAAGTTGGAGAAGCCTCTTCTCCACCTGAACCTCAGGAAGTAAGTAAAGAGTTTGTTGAACATGCTGATTCTGATTTGTCTAATGGAGATGAGTTTATTGCAGAACCTAACATCCCTACAAGGCCAAAATGGGCAGCCAAGACACTACATGCAGCAGGAGAGCTAGCTAGGGATCCCAATGACCCAAGGAGGACTAGATCGCAATTTGAGAGTGGTCTGTGCATGAAGGATCCTATGTTTGCTGAAAAATGATATTTGATGGTGGAGTCTAATCCTCAAACATATGAAGAAGCTGTAGGATATCCAAGATGGAAAACAACCATGAAGGAGGAGTTCAGCTCACTCCAGAAGAGCAACACATGGGAGCTAGTGGATCTTCCCCCAGGGAGAAAACTAGTACAGTGTAAGTGGGTCTATAAGACCAAATTTGCTGCTGATGGTTCACCACTAAAGTACAAGGCCAAATTGGTAGCCAAGGGCTACTCACAGGTTCATGGCATAGATTACAATGAGACCTTTTCCCCAGTGGCAAAGATGGATTCCATCAGGATAGCCTTAGCCATTGCAGCCTCAAGGCAATGGGAGGTGCATCACATGGATGTAAAATGTGCCTTCTTGAATGGAGATCCCACTGAAGAGATATATATGCAGCAGCCTCAATGTTTTTCTACTAACCCTTCTCTTGTGTGCAGGTTGAGAAAGTCATTGTATGGGCTAAAGCAAGCCCCCAGGGCTTGGTATGCGAAGATTGATAGCTTCTTGCTATCACTGAATTTTGTTCGGTGCAAATCAGATCCAAATGTGTATTTGAAGTTAGTTAATGGTTCATTAATGATCATTGTGTTATATGTTGATGACCTCTTCATTACAGGAAGCTCAAAGGATGAGATTGCTTCCTTAAAGGGTGCTATGAACCAAGCCTTCTCCATGACAGATTTGGGGCTCTTAAGTCAATTTTTGGGGCTTGATATTTCTCAAACCAAAGCTGGAATCAAGGTGCACCAGTCCAAATATACCTTGGACTTGCTAAACAGATTTAGAACGAAGAATTGCAAAGCAAGAAAAACTCCTTTCCTTTCAGGAGTGAAGCTGGAAGAAGCTGATTCTTCACCTATGGTAAACAATACACTGTATAGGCAATTGATTGGATGTTTATTGTATCTGACACATACTAGAACTGATATTTATTATGCAGTAAGTGTGGATTCTAGATACATGGATCAGCCTCATGAGATCCATTGGAAAGCATCCAAAAGGATCGTTAACTTTGTTCAGGGAACAAGGACACATGGGATCTTCTATAAAGAAAAATCTGATCTTGATTTGATTGGATTTACTGACAGTGATTGGGCAGGTGATAGCACAGATATAAAGTCCACATCAGGATATGTGTTCATGCTTGCAGAAGGGCCAATCAGCTGGTCAAGCAAGAAACAGAGTGCCATTGCACTCTCATCTACAGAAGCAGAGTACAGAGGAGTTGTTAATGCAGCAACTCAATGTTTATGGTTGCAGGGTTTACTTGGAGAGCGTCGCTTCGAATCAGAGTACTCAACTACCATATACTGTGATAACCAGAGTACCATTCGAATCTACAAATATCCACTTCAGAAGCAGAGAACCAAACACATTGAGATCCATATGCACTACATCAGAGAGCTTGTGCATGATGGCACCATTCACCTACTCTTCTGTTCTTCTTCAGAACAAGTAGCTGATATCTTCACCAAATCATTTTGTGAGAAGAACTTCAGAAATCTCAAATAACTGCTGGGGATTGCTGATCATGCTGTGAAGCATGAGTGAAGACAAGATTTCTAAATTTTGTTTTACAGTCCATGTTTAAGGGAGGATTTTCCCAAGTTGGTTTTGCCTCTTTCCTTGGTTGTATGGACATGCAGTATGTAAAAGGGTGACTAAGCCTTGTTGCTAGGCCCTATAATTTTCTGACATATTACTCATAAGTCAGGCTTAAGGGGGGGTGTTAGAATAATCAACCCATAGTTAGCTACCTTAGACATTAATTTAATTATTTTTGTCTTATTTTCCTAGTTCATGTGTCCCACCTTGTGCAAGTTGTCATTTACCTATCCATAGTGGTCAAACTTGCCTTATTTGACTCATGTAGTTCTTGGGAAAGCTCAAGGAATCAAATTTGCTTTATTCCTGGCCTCCTAGGTGCCCTTCTGCTTTTTCTGCTTTATTGCCTGCTTTTTCAGTGTTTTAAGGCAAAAGGAAAAGCTTCACTAGGTGAGGTTGACTAGTTTTTTGTCCTACACATCCTCCTCTCTTTTCTCCTTGGAAAAGCATGTATGAGTTGTCATTCCATCACTCTTTAGCTTGCCTAATCCTTTTTGCCAATTCGTGAGCTCCATGACAGATTTGGGATCAGCTTTTTACACCTATGGGGATTTGCTTAATTTTAGTAAGCCTGCTTTATGCTAGATTCGAATTTCTCCTCATGCATTCGAATCACTGATGTATTTTATTTATTCAGCAACCTATTATGTTACAGGGTTGGGTATTGTACACTGAGTTAATACAGTTTAGTGTTCAGCTCCAATTTCAGTCTCTTTTGTGAGTGATTTTGCATGATCAATTGTTAATTGTTGTGAGTAAAATTAATCTATCACTGGGTTCAATTTCCACAGGTTATAGTTTGAATGCACCAATAACATAGCTGAATATGAAGCACTAGTTCAGGGACTAAGAAAAGAAGTTGAATTAAAGGGAGAAAATCTGATAGTGTATGGGGATTCTGAAATAATTGTAAAACAAATTCGAAATCAAATACATTGTATTTATCCTCATTTAAAATATTATCAAAATGAAGTATGGAATTTGATTAAATATTTTCATGCATTTAACATTGTATCGATTCCTAGACTTAAGAATGTGGCAACTGACTTGTTGGCCACCTCAGCTGCGAGGCTTGTGCCCTCTAATAATCGGTGCTCTGTTGAATTGATTTTCAGGCCTTCGGTTCCAGATATGAGCACCATTCTACGAGTGTTTGATGATGATTAGAAGATTCTAGAATGCCAGACAAATGACGAGACCTTCAAAGGGGCGATTATTGATGATGAAGAACATCAAGCTGAGCTAAAATTCGATAATTTTATTCCTAAAGGAGTCAGGACTTTGGAGCGAATGTTTGATTTAAACAAGAAATTCAGGAGGCCAGTGAATGTGAAGACTCATAACTCATCTCTACAATTTGATTTGATTAATTTGGGGACTGAAATTGAACCTAAATATGTGAATTTGGGAAAGTGTTGCTCCCCAGGTGAAAGGAATAAGTTCATCAATTTGTTCAAACAATACAAAGATGTTTTTGCCTGGACGTATGAATATTTGAAGAAATCTGACACCAATATTATTCAACATGTTATCCCCATCAGATCTGGAATCAAACCTTATCAACATCCTTTAAGGAAAATGCATCCAAAATTAGAGCTTTTGATTCAAAATGAAGTAAAGAAGCTATTGGATGCTAGAATTATCTTCAAGGTTAGACACTCGGAATGGGTTTCAAATTTGGTACTAGTAAGGAAGAAATCCAGATAAATTAGACTATGTGTGGATTTCAGAAACTTAAATCGCACTTCAGATAAAGACAATTATCCTATCCCACCCATGGAACAGATATTGCAAATGGTTTCGGGTTCTGAATTATTCTCTTTATTAGATGGATTCTTTGGCTACAATCAAGTGTTAGTAGCTGAAGAAGATAGAATTAAAACTACATTTAGAACTAGATGGGGAACTTTTGCTTACAAAAGGATGCCCTTTGGACTCATAAATGCTAGAGCTACTTTCCAAAGGGATATGGACATATCTTTCCGCGGTCCGATTGGCGGCAGTGCTGTAGCATACCTTGATGACATCACGATATTCTCAAAGAAAAGAGAGGAACACGCGTTTCATCTAAAGTAGATTTTTGAACACTGTCGAAAATATGGTATCTCACTAAACCCCAAGAAGTGCGTGTTTGCAGTTACCGAAGGTAAGTTATTGGGTCATGTGGTTTCTAAGAAGGGGATCTCCATAGACCCAGAAAGGATCAAAGCTATCAAACAGATTCCCTTGCCCCATAATAAAAAGGGCATGCAATCATTTATGGGGACAATAAATTTTGTGTGAAGATTTGTGCCAGATTTCGCTCAAATTGTTAAACCTTTGCAGCAAATGGTAAAGCAAAGTGTACAATTCAAGTGGAATAATGTAGAGAAGAATGCATTTAGTAAAATAAAGACAATGGTTGCACACGCACCCTCCCTCAAGAGTCCATATTTTGAGAAAGATTTTATTCTGTACACTTCCGCATTTGATGATTCACTAGCAGCGGTGCTTACCCAGAAGGAAGATGGGGGAGATGAGTTCCCTATATCATTTATGAGCACTGGTCTACAAGGGGCTGAATTGAATTACCCAACTGTGGATAAAAAATCTTACGCAGTGTTCAAAGTGGTAAAACAATTCATACCATATATACTTAAGAACCGGAAAAAGATAATAGTTCCACACCCAGCTATGAGGTCTCTTTTCATGCAAAAGGAGTTAGGATAAAGAGTAGGAAACTGGGTAACAACTCTACAGGAGTATGACCTCGAATTCAGGCCAAACTCCATAGTTAAAGGGCAAGGATTGTGCAAACTAATGACTGAAAGTAAAGACAATGAATAAAATGACTGGGAAGACAAAGCTGAGTTACATTTGATGGATGTATGTCCTTTTTTCACAGCTTTGGAATCCTGGTATTGAGACCTTGTGCATTACCTTCAGGTGGGATTGTTACCAAAACATTGGAATTCTAAGCAAAGAAGAGCACTGCGTCTTAAATCAGCCTCATATCAGATTATTGAAGGAATATTATTCAGAAAGAATTATGATGGAGTTCTTCTTAGATGCTTAGAGAAAGAAGATGCAAAGAAGGTCATGATATATTTACATGATGGGCCTGCTGGAGGACATTTCTCTGGAGATACTACAGTTTACAAAATTCTCAGAGCCAGATATTATTGGCCCACACTGTTCAAAGATGCACATGCCCATGTCAGAAAGTGCAACATTTGTCAAAGGTGTGGTGGAAGACAAGTTAAAGAAGCATGACTATTAAAGCCTGTGATGATAACAGAAACTTTTGAGCAGTGGTGGATGGACATCATTGGGGAGATAAAGCCAAATTCCTCCCCACAACACAAGTATATTTTGAAGACAACCGATTACTTCACTCGTTGGTTTGAATCCATTCCATTGCATAAGGTGAATGGAGATGAGGTCATGGATTTCTTGCAAGATCATATTATGACCAGGTTTGGAGTTCCAATTTCTCTAGTTTTCGATAACGCTACTTATTTTTCCTCTATTAGATTAACTGTAATTTCTCATGAAAAAGGAATTAAGTTGCATTACTCTGTAAATTATTATCCACAAGGAAATGGTTTGGCTGAATCTTCAAACAAGAATCTGATTAGAATCTTAAAAAAGACTATGATAGAAAACCATAGAAGTTGGCATGCAGCATTACCAAATTCTCTTTGGGCTGATAGGGTCACCCCCAAGACTTCGTTAGGTGTGTCCCCATATGCCCTTGTTTATGGAAAAGAGGCCATTCTACCCCCCAATATCATGCTACCCTCTTCCATTCGCAAGAATCCATAGGATCAGATAATGAAGTCTTGCAGATGAGGATACATAATATTTTGAAGGCAGGGGAATCTAGATCCAAGGCTAGAGAACATTTTAAACAACAACAGGAGGTAGTAAAGAGGTGGTTTGATAAGCACAAAGCTGGGACAAAAGAATTTGAGGTGGGAGATTTGGTTCTCAAGTGGGACCACCCTCATGATGAGAAAGGAAAACACACGAAATTTCAACAGTTATGCGTAGGCCCTTTCCAGATTGCGGCAAAGCTTGGCCCCTCAACCTATAAGTTGCAGGATTTATAGGGACAGGAAGAGAACTTACTAGTAAATGGTTTATTTCTTAAGCCTTATTTTTCTTGATTGTTTCTTATTTTTTTCTGTTTTGTATATAAATAATTGAATTGTTCTGCCACTTTGATTTTTTATTTTTCTTGTTTGTTTAGTGTAGTTTTTCTTCTGATTCCAATAAAGGAAGCAAACTTTTGGTCACATGGAGAGCATCAGGACCCTTGATAAACTTAGAGTCTTTGGGCATTAGACTGTTTGAATTTATTGGAATTTATTCTAGTAAATAGTTTTCCTAAAGCGTCTATGAACACATCGAGGTCCAACGTAATCCCTGAAATAACTCAGAATCAAAGGTCTGGAATACTATTTCGAGGCTCCATCCATTTCACATCTAAAACGTCCTAGGGGGTGACAACAAAAGACCCATGGAAAAGGGACCAGGGCAAATAGTATGTTATATCTAAATGATCCCATGCCAAGAATTGAAAGCCAAAAGGTAAATAAGAGTAAAAAAATCTCCTATGAAAGCAATATGTGTCAAAACGAAGTACTAAACCATATGAGTACAAAATTGCCAAAAGTTCCTCTCCGTCCATGAGCTGAAAATTAAATGCTTCTCTCACACAAAAGGACACTATGGATAGAGGATCCTGAATATAAACATTCAGAAAGAAAGGCATGCAGGAGGACTCAAAAGAAAGGACAAAAACGTCCAAAAGGCACAAAAGTGCAATTGGCATGGGAATGGGGAACAAACGAATAGTTTTGTTCACCATGTGTTCTAATCCTATGGCGTCTAAGCTGGAAGCTACCCAAATATAAAGTTAAAATGAAGTCCGCCTACTTAAGCCTTGAAAGAGTTATCCTAGCTTTGATATTTTGGTTTCCATTCCCAAAAAATTGGACTATCGTCAATGATTACAAACATGATGGGAATCCAGACATCTAGAAGAATTCATCATGTCAGTTCCACTGCTAAACAATATATTGCTCAAGGATGAGTTTATTCGGAGATCTGGATTCACCAATGAGCCACCAATTATTGCAGCTACAACTGTTCCCAAATTTCTGGAAATTTTGGACCCTCCTTTTTTATCTTGTTTTCCCCACTCTACTACATGTTGGATTATTTGAGGTTGTTTCCTTGCTATTTGATTTTCTGTCTTGGTATGTGCATATTTTGGATTGTAAGGCTCTGCCAGTGGTAAGTTGTTTCATCTGTGAAGTTTAACGTGGTTTTTCAATTGCCGTGCTTTCGAGAGTCAGTCAGACGTGGCGATGATAGTTAGAAACTTTTGCTAAACTCATATTCTGTTTTGAAAAAAGACCTTGCTTTGTGTTTTTCAGAAAAGATTTTGACTTTGATCGGAGGTTGCAGGCTAATTAACTTTCGTCGTTGCAACTCTAGAATAGGCTAATTACTCATTAGATTATTTTTCTTTTCGTCGATGTTTAGTTCTTTATTTTTCTAATATCGATTGGTTTGCGGTTTTTCTTGACATTTGGACTTCCGCCGTTGTGGCTGTGTAGCTCACTAGCTATCCGATGTCTGCAGAGGATCCAACACCCGATGTTTTATCATGCCTTTTTAGTCTCTGTGCCGAACACCCTAGAGTGTAGGTTACCCACCGTTGTGGCTGCATAATCCACTAATGAGCCAACGTCAAGTGTTCCGATTCACCGATGGGGGTTTTTGTGTGCTCTTTTCTTAGTCGTTCCGCCGTTTGTTATGAGGTTTTCATTTTCCGTAAGAGACCCGTGTGCCTTGTTTAAGTTGAAATTCACACATAGGAACCGAGCTCTAGTTTTTCCTCTTTAATACCCATTTTTAATATCATGGTTTATGTTTATTAAAGATAGATGGATTTAATGATGAATTCTCGTTGTTTGCAGACAGACATGGCAGTTTCTCGGATCCCGTTGAATATTATTGCAGCAAAGAAGGTGCAAATTGGAGGACAAATCATGTTAAAGCATAAGGTGGCAGAATCGTTTCTCAATGAAGAAAATTATGAGGGTTTGCAAGGATACCAAGGAATGGTCGAGCATAATCATTAGAAATCAAAGGCTCATGCTTGGGCACTCCGTCAGTTACCTAGTTTTTCCTGGGTTTTTATAAAATCTTTATTTGGAATGTAACGTTTGGAATCATGAGCATTCACAAAGTGACAAAATAGTGAGAGGGAATGGTTGGGGAACCGAAAGGTTTCCCCCTTTGGTATATGTATGGGAGAGTGATATAGAAAAGGGGGATTTTTCCCAGAGGAACTTGTGAACTACTTGTTGTAAGAGGAACTACTTCATTTTGCAATAATAAATTACAAATTTTTGCCTGTTGGAGAAAGTACTGTGTGGAATGTTCAAATGTGATGAAATGAACAATGTTGAAGGGGAACTATTTCATTTTCAGATGTGTTTCATTAACTGTGAGATCGTTCTAACGTTCTGAACCTAGGTTCTTACATGAATGTTCTCTGGTTTATTATGTGATAATTTCCACTATGAGTAATGAATGTTTTGACAGTTGGCAAGCTATCTTGTCGTGTATATATGTATTTATGTTTATGTGTTTTGATTCTAAGAACAACTATCTGTGATTTATCTTAACATATCAAATGTACTACATTACTCATGAATTGATAATCTTTCTCCCCACGGATAGCTTAGTTAGTATTGCTTTTCTAGTTGTGTGTAATTTAGATGCAAGAGAGTCTAAGATGAGAGGTAAGAACCTGCGCATCACATTGTGACCACTCCTTGCATTATTCATCAATATGCATCTTAGATAGGCACTTGTATATCATACTTAAAGTCAAAATACAAAAATACATACGGTGGACTGGGTTGCAACCGGTAAAACCATTCGTTTTTTGTTACTTGACCTACGGTAGTCGGACCGCAAACCGGACGGATTCCCTACACCAAACAGTCACAGGCTAGTTGGGAACGTTGACTGGGGAGAATCCCTTGCTATTGCTACCTGCGAATTTGCAGGCCTCAACAGATTGCTCGATTAAAGATTATGAATGGGTATCAGAGATGTGGTCTCATGAACTTAAGCCTACTTTCATATACCGAGCCTACATTTAGGTGCAATTTGACAAGTTGGTATCCTTGTAGTGCACACATTACCACTACCTTGTGATCATGGTTAGAAAATGACAATTTTTTCCTAACCATTCTTGAACTAAAATTTAACAATTCATATGATTCATGTTACTGTAAAATGATCTCAAAATATGAATTATATTTCTTTAGGCTAGAAAAATTATACATCTGTTGCACAATGTTGTTTTATATGATACCGTGCGGCAACCATGTCTATCTTAGTATCACCTAACATTTGTGTAATTTTTAATTTTTAATTTTTTTTGTAGAGAACATTTGTTTTCCCAATAGATGGCTGCTTTTGTAGTTACAAGAGGCAAGACCATTTAAATCATCACTTGGTAAAGCATGAAGGAAAATTCTTTGTGTGCCCCAAAGAGGAATGCAATCTATAGTTATCATATATGTCTAATTTGAAGCATCATGTGAAGTGGTATGAAGAGAGGGGTGAGTCATGGCAGAGTCAAAATCTGAATCTAGAGAGGTGAAGAAGTATCCTTTCCCAAAGCCATGTTGTGGACAGAGTTTTACAAGTCCATCAAGGCTTGTCAAGAACCTGGATGATGTGCATTGTAAGTATTTATCCCCATACTGCAAATATTTTTCTTTTGTTGGCACTAGAACTGATTCAATGAGTTCTTGATTATTGCTCAAATGATAAGCATGCCATAACTTTTATCTGGAGCAATGTTCCAAATTTGTTTTATACTGAAATTGTTAATTGGTATGCTGAGCTTTTCGAAGTTGGGTTGATTTTTTAGTTTTCCTTTAAGATATTTATTATGAAGCATAAATTATATGCTAATATGAAAAGGATTCAACCTTTTGGCTTCCATTTGATATTCAAATATACAAAGAAGTGACAATTTTCCATCCTGCAGAACTGGTTTATAAGGAAGGTTATCATATTTTGAATGCTTGGATATTTATCTAGCATAGACAAGATGTACTTTATAAATAGTTTATGTAAGTAATACATAGGTTAGTGAGAGCTAGTTTATAATACATTTCCTACTTCAAAAGTTTTGCCAGTGTCGAAGCTGGATTTGGCATTAAATCCTTGATAGCAACCTCCAGGCTCCCTGACTCTAGTACTAACCTCATATGTGGTTTCTGTTTTATGCATTGTGTAACTTCTATAGCATGTTGTTGGTTGTCTACATGATGTCCATAATTAGTAATAATTACAAGTCTTAGTTTTACAATGGTTGGTATTTTGTTCCACACTAATATTCCTAATTGTGTATGTTGATAACACTTCCACATGGTTAATGATTAGGAGACAAAGGCAGTTTCTAAGACATTATCCGCACCCGAATTTTGATATTTAGGAAACCGGTATCAGAGTTAAAGTCACTGCATTGAAATGGTAGCATTACCCCTCACTCTGGTACTAGTAGCACTAGAATAATGCATTTTTGGTTCCATTACATGCGGTCCCTTTTTGGTTTGTGGTTATGCACATGATAATTGTAAGTCTTACTACAACAACAACATATCATTATGTTGGGAATCAGGATTATATTCCACATTATTACTCCCTTGTCCATTAAAACTTGTAAACATAAAAATTAAACTTCTTTTGTTTCCAAAAGCTTATGTGTAATAAAAAATGGATAATGTGGAGAGTATTAATCTGGAACAGTATACTAACATATTGATAGGTTGCTGATCTACAGATCCGATCTCAATCCCCTGGGATCTATAAT
This sequence comes from Pseudotsuga menziesii, assembly GCA_001517045.1. Lineage (NCBI taxonomy): Eukaryota > Viridiplantae > Streptophyta > Pinopsida > Pinales > Pinaceae > Pseudotsuga > Pseudotsuga menziesii. The sequence continues at coordinate 64,013 of LPNX010979154.1, read as the reverse complement.
GGAGGCATATCCCATGGAAAAGGAAATGGATTCTCCCCCCATGAAACAGATCCTGAAGAGTCTGTGGTTGCTATGACTACGGATCCCCATTCAACTTTTTTTTAATGCCAGAAAAGTCCCAAAGTGCCAAAAACCCCAACCACCCAAATCCCACTCATACTCTATAAAAGACTGATACCCCCATTGCAGAGTACAAAATATTGAATATCTCTTGGATATTCCATGCACAGATTGAAGTGCTTTAAAATTCAAGAGACTGATACCCCCATTGCAGAGTACAAAAGATTGAATCTCTCTTGGATATTCCATGCACAGATTGAAGTGCTTTAAAATTCAAGAGACTGATACCCCCATTGCAGAGTACAAAAGATTGAATCTCTCTTGGATATTCCATGCACAGATTGAAGTGCTTTAAAATTCAAGAGACTGATACCCCCATTGCAAAGTACAAAATATTGTCACTGTAGACCAATTCATTAGTCATCTACATATTGCATGCATGCCTTTGGATCAAGATCCATCATCGACAGACAATTTCTTGGAAGTTTGAAGATTGAATCTCTCTGGGATATGACACCTCAAGATTGATGTGCTTCAAAATTCAACCTACTCGTGAATAGATCCTGATCTAAGTTGCATGAAATGTGGAAATGGGAATGCCTAGAAAATTGACCACCCAAAATTGGTATGTCTAAGGAAACATGGCATGTGTGTGTGTATAATAAATAACACATTATCTTGCAAGAAAATAAGAATGACGTTTTAATTTGTAGGTAGGTTTAGAAATGAATTAGAGATTATTGTCTTAATTTTCCAGAAGGATTTTTAATGACCCCCCCGCAAAAAAAAAATTGGTATGTCTGGCAAAAATGGCATGTGTTTGTGTATAGTAAATAACACATTATCTTGCAAAAAAATAAGAATGATGGTTAATTTGTAGGTAGTTTTAGAAATGAATTAGAGATTAATTTTTCTTAATTTCTCATAAGGATTTTTAAACTTCCTATGGGTTCCACACCCCTCATGGGAACTTGGGGTATTTCTAAGATGTTTTCATGAGTTTCCAGTACTGGTACATGGGCAGTTTAGGAGTTTTGTGCCCTGATAAATGTTATGCAGTTTTCCAAGGGTCTTATAAATATTATAGCCCTTATTATATTTATACAATGATCATGTGAGTTTGTTGTACACCTACAATCAGTGGCATGGTGGTTGAGAGCTAAAGTATATGCAATGTGACGGTTAATATTTTGATCTACTGTATTTTTCCCTCAAAGAATATTGTTCTCTCTGTAACATTATACATTACATATTTCTACAATTCAAAACCCAAGTGATGATATGTGTACAGAAAAGAGCTTATGCATGCCTGATTGTAACATGCATAAATGACAGTGTATGGTAACTGACCAATGGACCATCAAAACATTTTCACTAGTAGTGGAAACAGGCCTTCCCCTATTCCTTTTTTACAATTGAGCATGTTAATTAAGATTATTAAAATTCATATGGACTGTCACAACTGGTAGAAATTCCAAACATAATCTCTGTTAAGTTTGGAAATTTGTCTGGGATTAATATATACATATATTTAATTATAAAAATATATATTTTTTTATTTTTTTTGTACCCACTTTTTTACTAGTATATTTGGATCTTGACTTTTCATAAAGCTAGTGTATCTGTATCCTTATCCTGGTAAAAGTTTTGGCCAAATTATTTCTTATTGGTAAAAGTGTTGTTATAAGAAACATTGGAGTGAGCATGCTGCCACTGTAAGACCTATTCTATACAAAGAGGGGCCAATCCAATTTGTAACCCAGGGATCACATGCCTTCCCTAAGTTGTAAAGAGTTTGAGAAGTTAGAACAGCACATTCTCAAGGTGTAACAGCCTCTTCTTGAATTTGAATAAGTTTGTCCTTGCTACATTGTGGCAAGGAATCACTGCAAGTTCTTTTATATGAATTCTGGACAACTATTCACCTTCAGATTGGCCTTGTTTGTCCATCTATGTTTATGTAGGTTCAAATATATTCTAATTTTAGATAATTATATCAGCTTCAATGTCCAGTGAAATTATAACATACAGAGAAACACTGGTTTCTAATGTATCTCTGCGTTTAGACATTGATGCATGATATGAGTTTGAATCTATCAAACTCTAACAGTGTTGTGGAAAATATACTGGAATCATAAAGGACTTTGTTCATATGGGCCAGAGAAGCATAGAAAGGAATGGATTCAAATTGTCCTCCCATTTTTCCAATGGACTCATGTGATGTTGTTTTCACATTGTGGTTGTGGTTCTTTAGAGGGGAATAATTGAATATGTTTGCACATTATGTAATGGATTATATTAATCATTGACGTTTTCAACTCATTGAAATTTAAAAATAGTAGATGTATGGTGCAGATAATGGCTAGAGAGATGTTTGGTCTTCTTGTTCAGGAAAGCAATGAAGCACTTCTAGAAGGAATGGTAGTCCTCGAGTCATTCAATGATCTAGTTGCTGAAATGAGAGCTTATCATTATGATTCCATGACATTTTCCTTAAAGTTGAAGGACATGGTATGTTCTTGTTAAATTCAGTCTTGGACTTTCCCACATTTATTTCGTATGCTAATTTTTGTTGTAGTTTTCTTGTTCTGATTCCCAAGTAGAATAAGAAGATTGAGATAAATAAATGCTAATTTATACTGCAGTTTTCTTGTTCAAATTCCCAAGTAGAATAATAAGAATAAGATAGATATAACATATATATCGATGCAACAATACCTTACAAAACTATAGGAGTTAATGTTCTACTAATGTCCCAATTGTATTGTAGACCAATGTTGCTTCACAAGAAATACTTAAAAGGTAAAATTGAAATAATTCCATATTTTTCATTGAAAATTTATGTGTTGTCCTTTAGGCTAGTTCATGGTTACTTGAACTTTGTGCAAGTTGTCATTTTTTGAACAACAGAATATGATTTTTAATCATTTCACAAGAATTTTACAAGGCCTGTGGCCATAATTATGTAGCAATCAGAGCTGATCTGCTCAAACCATTTTGTTTTCTATTTTTTTCCATTTTAATTTATGAACCTCTAATGCACACTAGATTTTTTCTCATTGTACCATGGTAAGTTGTTGCAATACTGATGTATTTACTTAACTTGGAAGAGTTACAAGAGGTAAGATTCACAAATCAAAATGACTTTAAAATTGACGGTAATGTTAGTAAATCCTATGTTGTCTATCCCATAACACCAAAATTGTACACCATAGCCACACATTAATAAATAACAAAATGAAAAGAGTCTGCATACTAGAATCTTGTAGGTCTATAAGTTGGACTCTACATATTGAAGTTTGCATATTGGAATTGTTGAAGGCTAAGCATTGGGAAGAGTTTTTTGTTCAATTATCACCTTCTCAGTTATCCCCATTCATGTCTTAATTGTCCATATTTGATAGCCTTGCTTCCTTTAACATCCCACCTTTGACATGATTTGGAGTTAATTTTTTTAATGAGTGCTATGGAACTTCCACTTGTTTCATAGGACCTAAGCTAGGCATTGTTATAGTCTTCCTCTTTGTTGGTCTCTTGTTGCCCTATTTCAAGGCACACAGATTAAGTCTTTGTTGCTAACAACCGGTGTTCATAGTGACATAGGTTCTTTGTGATTCCTTCACATGGGTGGTAAGAGAATTTCGTTTTGAAAAATTGGCTACTTGGGTACTTCTCAAATTGGCATTAGAGTTCTTCGGTAGATGAAATTCATGGTGTATCCTTTTATTGAGGTCTCCGATTTGTAACAATTAGCAGTTTAAGTGTGAAATTGATGGTAATCAGAAGAATCCAATGAGAAAGTATGGGATTGTGTCACTAATACATGAGGTGAGCACAAAAAAACAAAAATCTAATAAGGAACTACTGACAACATTGGGGGAGAATGATCTTGCTTAGATTCTATTGGATATTTCATAAGGCTGAGAGTATTACTACAGGATGAGTTTATATGAATATCTTGTTCTTGATAGGTGCCCTCATTTGCAATCACATTGGTTTATGAGTTAAAATTTATATGGACTTCTGTAAAACGCATTGTTTTAAGTTAGAGGTCAATGATTTAGATTTGGCAATGATTTTTCACATGTTAAAATGCATGTGGGGAGGTCGCCCCATTCATAATGTCAATGATAAGATTGGAGTCCCATGCATTTATGATGTCTCAAACATCTAATTTGGATATTATTTTTAGGCCTTTGCATAAAATGAGTGCTTCTCTAATATTGTTCATGGTTTTCCAATGCCCTCTAGGCTCATGCAAATTTAGTCTTGTCTTTCCTCTTGGTCTGTAATGAGTATCTTTCCCTAGCTCTACCTGCGTCTCTTTTTGTTGTCCCTTCAAAGGATAAGACACTACCAGAGAGAGTGGTTTGAACTAGGGGAAGGATCTCAGAAGGGGATTTTGAATATTGAGTTCACTCCTTGAGACCTTCTCATTTCACCCATTGTAAATACTTAACTGTATTGAGTTTCCTTTATGGAAGATGATATTATTCCTTGTGTTTTGGTGATGGCTGTGTGTGTGAAAATATGGTTTGTAGTTTGGTACTCCATGCAGAAATTTGCATGTCCTTTGGCCCTGGCCCCTTAGTCACCTCCTTTCAAGTTTGTTTGAAAGCCATAAATGAAGAATTGTAGTGCAAAGCTTGGAGAATGCATGCCCTTATGATGGTTTTATAATTATTCGGATTTGAGTGACTAAGCTTGGGTAAACTAGAACAAACAACATTATTAAACAAATCAATAGTGTGAGAGTTGAGGGAGTGAATACCATGTTTGAGGAAATTGGCTTGGATGTTGTTCATCTCCATTCTGGTGATGACCTCATGCAAATAAGTAAGGTATTTTTCTTAATAAATAAGTATTAAGAGTGTTACCACCTAATTTGTACTTAGTGGTTTTTTTATCAAGTGAGCCTGGTGAACCGGACAGGGTTAACTTGTTCAGACTTCAGAAGACCTATGGAAGTACTTCTGGGAAGTGCTTCTTGTACTATATCACATGTTCATACCCCATGGGGGAATTGTAATAAATTTTCTAGCATGATAGTGTATGTAAAAGACTCAGTCTCTTAGACTTTATTTGTCAATCCGATCAGCCCAGGGTGTTTACTTCCTTGGTTATTATTGGTTGTTGAATAAACGACTGATAATTTTTGAGTTTTGCACTCCATACCTCCAAAGTTGGGGTGGTAGGCTTGGAATTTAGGCCTATTGAGGTTATTAGAGTCTATGTGTCAATGTATAAACATGCTAGACATCATGGTCAATTCATATGAACATGTCTAAGTCCCCCTAGGTTTTTTCAATTTTTCAATTTTTTTGTTTTTTCAGTGTTTTTTATTCAAATTTAATTTTTCCAAAACTTAGGATATTTTTAATAGTTTAATTGGAAAATTTGATTTTGTAATAAAAGTGGGACAAATAATCAGTTTCGGTCATGTAGGTGCTCATTTTCAAGCTAAGAGCACCATGTAAACCCATGGACCCACTATTTCCTAGTTTTGAGTGATTTTCCATCACTCAGTTCAGAAAGACCCAAAAATCAATTATTGGTGATTTTAATTAATAAATTGATGAATAATGGAGCAAATCCAAAATCATAAATCAGTGGATTCTCAACCGATTTGATTGAAATCAGTCAGATCTGAAGCAGATTGACTAGATCTGACAAATCCTTGACTGAAGGAGGTGATCAAATCAGATCTAGAGTTGATATTCAGCATCCTTTATGGGGAATTTTGCCCTCCCTCTCTCCTCCACACGTTTTTGGCTCATCTGGATGAGTTTTGGTGGATGCTTCAGTCAACAGGTTGAGGTGTCAGTCAGATCAGCCCCCCGATTGATAGTTGCACTCAGTGAGACTCAGATCTGGCTCAGCTAGACACAAATCAAGCATTGATGGACTCTCCTTCAGCTGATTCAATGTGTCTCCTTGGGATTTGCACCCCCCCTGGGCTGGATCTCCTAGTTTTTGTATATATCCAAGCACAACAACCTCTTCCAAGCTAGTTAGAGTTGGATTGAAGGGATTGCTATTGTAATTGTGTATTGATCATCATTTGTTGAAATAAATAGAAGCTTTGGAGGGTCAATTGTGGAGTACCTTTCATGTGTGGATCATCATTATCATGCTCCATTTGAGGTGAAACTGCTATTTTTTCAATTTTTTGCACTTAACTGTTGTCTTCCTGAATGGTTATTGGAATCATAGGGATAGATCATTGTAAGTAAGATTAATTACTTCTATTTTTCTTCATATGTTTGAATGAGATAATACCTCTATGCTAAATAATATTATTTGCATGTTGTATCATCTACTTCTCATATGTATCTTCAGATTTAATGGTTTTGTTTGCAGGATTTGTTTTGTAGCGTATAGGTTTGCCGTGATTGGAAGATCTATGGTTCAAGTTTGATTCCATTGGTTTTCCAATAGATATTGGTAATATTTTGCCCCCCGGTGCTTCACTACCAAGTTTCCTTTGCAGATCTACTTCAGCAACAAGCACTTCTCTTCTCCTTTTCCTCCTTTAAAAATCTTAAATTTTCTACAAACTGGTTACTATTAAGGAATATTATTGCTTAGATTTGTCTCATTAAGAAAATTACATATAGATCTAGTTATGAAGGTCCTTTCCTAAGTCTAGATCTTAGTTTTTTTTTTGCATATAAAGTTACATTTTAAGAGATCTAGCTGAAATTACCCTCTTTTTGGAAGCATTTAAATGAAAATTTGTAGCTTGCTTTTAAGGTAGTTTCCTTTTCTATACGTTAGAATTTCATATTCTGCAATAAAAGTGCACATCTTATTGGATTCCCAAAAGGAAATCCAAGATCCCAAGGAAAGCGTGCTTTCCTTGGTTCCTTTTTACCTTTTTAACTAGTTTTATCTTAGTTTTTTTTGGTTAAAAGTAAGCTGACCCAAAGGTACTTTCAAAGTGTTTTTGGGCATATTTTAGTCTAATATGCTTGCTGGTTTTTAGCAGGTTTGACAGAAAATAAAGGAAGCTGTTGTTCGAAAGTGGCCTCAGGAGCGTTCAAATCCCCCGTGGGGTCTCCCATTTGACTAAAACCTTTAATTTATGCACTTTGTAAGCTCTTGATTTCACTTTATATAAGATAAAGAGGAATTATATCAGTTCTCTGATATTGTAACTGCTGTTAATAAAAATAATTTTTGAATAGGCTCTTTCGAGCCCATTCCCCATCCCCCCTGGGGGGATTTGCGTCGGTGTCTTTTTTTTTTTACTTTTTGTTCATCCTTTTTCAAACTAGCGTAGCTCTAATATGCATGGTAGTATAATTTAATTCATTATCAATTTCATATTCCATATTTGATATTTCAAAGTAATCTTAATACTTACCCCACGACTTCCCGATTGACCCAAAAGGGGAAAGAGATTCGTGGTAGGACTAATTAGAAAAATAGAATTGTGTATCTATGTTTTCCTTTTCATCACTTGTTTCTTCAACTATTATAAAATTAGCCCCTCCTTGATTCCCTGATTGAGATCCACTTGAATAGAAAGAGGTTCTTGGAGGGTTTTTTTTTTTAACAAGAACACCCTTTTTTTTTTAAATTTACTAAAATTGACAAGACTCTAGTGTGTATGCTCTGCACTTGGCTGTGGTTCATCTGATCAGTCAAGCTGTATCAAAAGAATTTGAGTGAATAGAATAATTAGGACTCACTCTCGCAAATTGACAAACCATCAGGTGAAAATCCAACACCTAGATCAAAACTTCACGGTGGCAAAATACCCAAAGGAAGCGGGAACTTCTGAAAAGTGACCTCGGGGCACCGATCTCTATCACACCCTAATGGGTGGGTTATGAACAATAGCCCCAGAGACTCCATTCATCCCACATATTCCTTGCGGGTAGCCGTGAAGGTTTAGTTTTGGACATACTCCAAGTACTCTCGGGTATATTTGGAGTCCACCCCTTTGCCTAATTTTAATCAACTCACACCTCAAATTTAACTTAAAACGTACCAAGAGGCAATTGCAAAACTTTCACTCCAAGCACATGCAAGTACATTGATTTTATTTTGACTCCATTCTAAGGCACTGGTTATTTTCTTGCTATATATATATATATATATATATATATATTGTGTCTCCGCATTGTGTTTTCATGCGCTCATCTTTGTATCTTGTCATCTTTGATCGTTTATGGTTAAATTTCAAACTCCTACGTAACTCATTCAGTTTAACATAACCATACTAAGTATTTTAGCCTTAGTAACCTAATAGGGTCTACCCCCCTTGGCTTTGTTAGGAGTTGAGCCTAAACGGAGGAGTCAAGAACAAGATGACAGCCTTAACTTGAGACTTGCCCCCAAGCACACACCAAGTGGCTTGAAGATTTCTGCCATCTGACCCAGGTGTATGAAAGGCAGCGACATTTTTTGGCACCGTTGCCGGGGATAAATATTTTTATTCCCGAGTACAACTTAGCTTAACTTTTTTCTAAACAACTAAAAACATAAAAACTTTTGATTGATCTAGTCTTTAAAAAACATAAAAATTAAAACTCGATCCATCTGGCGACTCCATTGTCTAACATCCCTTCAAGAATTTCTACCCAAAGAAACTGCCGACAATTATTCAATCCTCTCCCTTATCCCAAAGGGTTTATTAGGGAAATATTGAATAGGTATACTTCTCATAGAAACCTTGAAGATTTAGGAGACCAATCCCTCTCAGATATCCATCACATATTTGTAGAGAGTCATGTTCACTAATCTCAAGAAATGACGGAATTTTTCAAACCCCTTGACTTTTCTCAGATAGCAGGTAGTCCTCATGACATTCTGAATGATTCTATCAAGAATCTCCCCATATTTTAGGGAAATAATGCCATCACTGCCAAGTCTCACCTTGGAAAGTTTAAAAAGCACTTGGTCAGTTCTTGCAATGATGCTGCCCATGACCATGATGATGTCAAAATGACTCTCTTTGCTTTATCCTTGGAAGATGATGATGAAGAATGGTACTTAGACCTAGATTATGATTCATATAAAAATATTAGTGAATTCCTAGAGGTTTTTAAGAAGAAATGGAGGGGGAAAGAAAGAACCAAGACATATGCTTGCTGCCCTCCATAACATAAAGAAGATGGAAAATGAAACCATTGATGAATTTAATACTAAGTTCAGGCGTGTGGTTGTGGACCCCCCTAGAGAAATCAAGCCAAGGGATGCCTCCATCCTCATATCTTACATCGAAGCTTTCATTGGTGATTTGAGGTACTAGTTAAAGGACAAAGAGCTAGCTGATCTAAAAACTGCTCAGGAATTGGCTGAGAAAATAGAAAAGAATATGCAGTCTTCAGGAAAATCCAACATTCCAGGTTACACTAGGGGAAACACTTTATACAACGAAGAAAAGGGAAAAGCCTTTGAATCAGAAGAAAAGGGAGCCTCTACAGATCCCATGGAAAAGGTAACAGACATGATAAAATACTTGGTTACTAGTCAAAACCAACTTATGACAGATCAGTCTGCACAATAAAATAATCACAATGGAAAGAAATAATGGACCTAGGAACTTTTAGCCTAGGAGGAATCAAATGTATCAAAAGAAGTTTCCTCAACAAGAGATTAGGATTCCAAACATGTTAGACTCAGCTAACGTGGTAGAAGAAATAATTCCATGGTGTAGACCCTGTGAACAATTCCACCAAGAAAGCACTTGTTATGTTGAAAATCAAGTCATGGAACATGGACTTCTCGAGGTCAGTAATCAGGAAACAAATTCAAGTGAGCCTGATCATATATACATGGTAGGCTAGGCCTACCCTTTGTTACCATCTAAATATTACAATCCTGAGGATGAAACCATTGCAGAATCTCATAGTGAAACTTATGATGAAAATTGTAATATACATGATGGGACTCCTATGTGTTCTCCATATAATGATGACAGTCTAGAAGGTTTACTATCTTGTGACCTTTTGTCTGAAGAAGATGAGTATGAAAATGAGGACAAGTATATCTTGGAGCATGATACAAGTGATGAAGACTCCATTATCCCCGATAAAGAAGTTGATGAGGAGTCTTGGACATTCATGGAAAATCTAGTCTGTGACATGAATAAAGAGGAAAATAATGAACCAGAAACTTTAGATGGTTTTGTTGATTTTTCTGTCTATGGTATATCTAAAGGAGAGATCATGGACCATGTGGCCTTGGGAAACTTTGATATGAAAAAGGAGCATGCAGTTTATCCATATGATCATTCAGAGTCATATCATGCAGAGCCACACAAAGGTATCAATAATGAAGACATGGAGAAGCAGTGTTGTGAAAAGATAGATGTGATGCAGTTATTAGAATATCAGTCTCAACTATCATCTTCACATATAGAGTTTCCTCATGAATTGGAGCCGCTTGGGGCTTATACAGTGAATTGTCATCCGGTAAGCCTTGATGATCAGTATGATGGTGTAGTCAATCTGCCTCATCATTTCGATTTGTACATCAACCTTGTCCAATCATGGATAGAAGTAGCCTGCACAAGCACTTACCAGTTTGGGAGGAAGTTTGATGACATTATTCATGCCTATGATTTCCCATCCATCCTGCCCCTTTGGGATCATCATGTAGGTTTGCATTTTATGAATAAAGTATCCTTACTTTGGCTGGTAACCAAAGCCAAGGAAATTTTTTTTATGTTAATAAAATGCTTAGGTGGCTACATTGGATTTCTGATTACACTTAACCCTTTTTATATCATGCTTAGAGTAGTAAAATAAGCTCTTTGAAAGAAAGCATTTACTTTCTACAATTCTATTTTATACTTAGCTATAATAAAACTTTGCTTCTTTTAGTTAGTTACATTTATTTTGTTTAAATAAATCAGCTTAATGGTTCATTCGGTTTTTTATAAAACTTGTGCTACTAAGTTTTTTCTTGTCAAGTTGAGATGTTTTTATAGGGTATATAAACCAGATATTTTGATGTTCTCATATCCTCTCCTTGCCTTAAAGACTGGATCGAGCACATGTCCCACAGTTGGAGCCATAATGTTACCACCTAAGTTGTACTTAGTGGTTTTTTATCAAGTGAGCCTGGTGAACCGGACAGGGTTAACTTGTTCGGACTTCAGAAGACCTGTGGAAGTACTTCTCGGAAGTGCGTGTTGTACTATATCACATGTTCATACGCCATGGGGGAATTGTAATAAATGTTCTAGCATGATAGTGTCTGTAAAATACTCGGTCTCTTAGACTTTATTTGTCAATCCAATCAGCCGGGGGTGTTTTTTTCCCTTGGTTATTATTGGTTGTTGAATAAATGACTGATAATTTCTGAGTTTTTCACTCCATACCTCCAAAGTTGGGGTGGTCGGCTTGGCATTTAGGCCTATTGAGTTTATTAGAGTCTATGTTTCAATGTATAAACATGCTAGACATCATGGTCGAGTCATATGAACATGTCTAAGTCCCCCTAGGTCTTTTCAATTTTTCAATTTTTTTGTTTTTTCAGTGTTTTTTATTCAAATTTAATTTTTCCAAAACTTAGGCTATTTTTTAATAGTTTAATTGGAAAAATTGATTTTGTAATAAAAGTGGGCCAAATAATCAGTTTCAGTCATGTAGGTGCTCATTTTCAAGATAAGAACACCATGTAAACCCATGGACCCACTATTTCCTAGTTTTGAGTGATTTTCCATCACTCAGGTCAGAAAGCCCAAAAAATCAATTATTGATGATTTTAATTAATAAATTGATGAATAATGGAGCAAATCCAAAATCATAGATCAGTGGATTCTCAGCCGATTTGATTGAAATCAGTCAGATCTGAAGCAGATTCACTGGATCTGACAAATACTTGACTGAAGGAGGTGATCAAATCAGATCCAGAGTTGATCTTCAGCATCCTTTATGGGGAATTTCACCCTCCCTCTCTCCTCCACACGTTTTTTGCTCATCTGGATGAGTTTTGGTGGATGCTTCAGTCAACAGGTTGAGGTGTCAGTCAGATCAGCCCCCTGATTGACAGTTGCACTCAGTGAGACTCAGATATGGCTCAACTAGACACAAATTAGGCATGGTTGGACTCTCCTTCAGCTGATTTGATGTGTCTGCTTGGGATTTGTGCCGCCTCTGGGCTGGATCTCCTATTTTTTGTATATATCCAAGCGCAACAACCTCTTCCAAGCTAGTTAGAGCTGGATTAAAGGGCTTGCTATTGCAATTGTGTATTGATCATCATTTGTTGAAATAAAGAGAAGCTTTAGAGGCTCAATTGTGGAGTACCTTTCATGTGTGGATCATCATTATCATGCTGCATTTGAGGTGAAACTGCTATTTTTTCAATTTTTTGCACTTAACTATTGTCTGCCTGAATGGTTATTGGAATCATAAGGATAGATCATTGTAAGTAAGTTTAATTCTATTTTGATTCATATGTTTGAATGAGCTAATACCTATATGCTAAATAAGATTATTTGCATGCTGTATCATCTACTTCTCATATGTATCTTCAGATTTAATGGTTTTGTTTGTAGGATTTGTTGTGTAGCTTACAGGTTTGCCATGATTGGAATATCTATGGTTTAGGTTTGATTCCATTGGTGTTCCAATAGAGATTGCTAATATTGTGCCCCTTGGTGCTTCACTACCAAGTTTCCTTTACAGACCTGCTTCAGCAACAAGCACTTCTCTTCTCCTTTTCCTCCTTTAAAAATCTTAAATTTTCTCAAACTGGTTACTATTAAGGAATCTTATTGCTTAGATCTGTCTCATTAAGAAAATTACATATCGATCTAGTTAGTAAGGTCCTTTCCTAAGTCTAGATATCAGTTTTTTTTTGCATATAAAGTTACATTTTAAGAGATCTAGTTGAAATTACCCTATTTTTGCAAGCATTTAAATGAAAATTTGTAGCTTGCTTTTAAGGTAGTTTCCTTTGCTATATGTTAAAATTTCATATTCTGCAATAAAAGTGCACATATTATTGGCTTCCCAAAAGGAAATCCAAGATCCCAAGGAAAGCCTGCTTTCCTTGGTTCCTTTTTACCTTTTTAACTATTTTTATCTTAGTTTTTTTTTGTTAAAAGTAAGCTGAACCAAAGGTACTTTCAGAGTGCTTTTGGGCATATTTTAGTCTAATATTCTTGATGGTTTTTATCAGGTTTGATAGAAAAGAAAGGAAGCTATTATTTGAAAGTGGCCTCAGGAGCGTTCAAATCCCCCTAGGGGTCTCCCATTTGACTAAACTGTGACACTTAATTGAAATTCACAACTCAAGAATTACATTGACCCATTCAATGGAATTCAATACAGGGAAGATATTTCAGAGGAAGAAGATCTTTTCAAAGAGGCCGAGGAAGAGGCATAAATCATGAGGTTAGATGTTAAAACCTTTAATTTTTGCACTTTGTAAGCTGTTGATTTCACTATGATATTGTAACCATTGTTAATAAAAATAATTTTTGAATAGGCTCTTTCTAGCCCATTCCCCATCCCCCCTGGGGGGGTTTTCATCGGTGTCTTTTTTTTTACTTTTTGTTCATCCTTTTTCAAACTAGCGTAGCTCTAATCTACATGGTAGTATACTTTAATTCATTATTAATTTCATATTCCATATTTGATATTTCAAATTAATCTTAATACTTACCCCACGACTTCCTGATTGACTCGAAAGGGGAAAGAGATTCATGTTAGGACTAATTAGAAAACCAGAATTGTGTATCTATGTTTTCCTTTTCATCACTTGTTTCTTCAACTATTATAATATTAACTCCTCCTTGATTCTCTGATTGAGATCCACTTGGATCAAAAGAGGTTCCTGGAGGGTTTTTCTTTTTAACAAGAACACCCTTTTTTTTAAATTTAATAAAATTGACAAGACTCTAGTGTGTATGCTCTGCACTTGGCTATAGTTTATCTGATCATTCAATTTGTATCAAAATCATTTGAGTGACTAGAATAATTAGTACTCACTCTCCCAAATTGACAAACCATCAGGTGGAAATCGAACACCTAGATCAAAACTTCACGGTGGAAAAATACACAAAGGAAGCGAGAACTTCTGAAAAGTGACCTCGGGGCACTGATCTCTATCACACCGTAACAGGTGCATTATGAACAATATCCCCAGAG
>LPNX010979154.1:24715-36676 GCA_001517045.1 Pseudotsuga menziesii | reverse complement strand
TCCTTGATTCCTCGATTGAGATCCACTTGGATCGAAAGAGGTTCTTGGAGGCTTTTCTTTTTAAGCAAGAACACATCTTTTAAAACTTATTAAAATTTATAAGACTCCAGTGTGTATGCTCTGCACTTGGTTGCGTTTCGTCCGATCAGTCAAGCTGTATCAAAAGCACTTGGGTGACTAGCATAATTAGGACTCACCTTCCCCAATTAACAAACCATCAGGTGAAAATCCAACACCTCGATCAAACCTTTACGGTGGCAAAATACCCAAAGGAAGCGGGAACCTACTGAAAAGTGACCTCGGGGATCTCTGTCACACCCTAACGGGTGCGTTATGAACACAGCCCCAGAGACTCCATTTCAGCCCACATATTCCTTGTGGGTATCCGTATAGGCTTTGTTTTGGACATACTCCAAGTACTCTCGGGTATATCTGGAGTCCCCCTTTAGCCTAATTTAATCAATTCATACTTCAATTTTAACTTAAAACATACCAAGATGCAATCGCAAAACATTCACTCCAAACACATGCAAGCACATTGATCTCTTTGATTTGACTCCATTATTAAGGCACTGGTCATTTTTGCTTCATATATATATTGTGTATCAGCTTTGTGCTTTTGTGTGCATCTTCGTATCTTGTCATCTTGATTGTTTATAGTTAAAATCTTCAAACTCCTAAATAACTGCTTCAGTTTAACATCACCACACTAAGAAATCATCCTTAGTAACTTAATAGAGTCTACCCCCCTTGGCTTCATTAGGAGTTGAGCCTAAATGGAGGAGTCAAGAACAAGGTGACAGCCTTGACTCGAGACTTGCCCCCAAGGACACATCGAGTGGCTTGAAGATTTCTGCCACGTGATCCAGGTGTGTAAAAAGGCGGCAACACTTTTTGGCGCCGTTGCCGGGGATAAATCTTTTTATTCCTGAGTACGACTTAGCTTAACTTTTTTCTAAACAACTAAAAATATAAAAAAAAAATTTGATTGATCTAGTCTTTAAAAAACATAAAAATTAAAACTCGATCCATCTGGCGACTCCACTGTCTAACATCCCTTCAAGAATTTCTACCCGAAGAAACCGTCAACAATTATTCAATCCTCTCCCTGATCCCAAAAGGTTTATTAGGGAAATATTGAATAGGCAGACTTCTCATAGAAACTTTGAGGATTTAGGAGACCAATCCATCTCAGATATCCATCACATTTTTGTAGAGAGTCATGTTCACTAATCTCAAGAAATGATGGAATTTTACAAACCCCTTGACTTTTCCCAGATAGCAGGTGCTCCTCATAACATTCCGAAAGATGCTATCAAGAAGCTCCCCCGATTCGAGGGAAATAATGCTACCACTGCCAGGACTCATCTCCGAAAGTTTGAAAGGCACCTAGTCAGTTACTGTGATGATGTTGCCTCTAGCCATGAAGATATCAAAATGAAGCTCTTTGCTTTATCCTTTGAGGATGATGCTGTGGAATGGTATGAAAACCTTGGTGATGATTCATATAAAACCCTTAATGAATTCCTAGCAGGTTTTAAGAAGAGATGGGGGGGAAAGAAAGAACCAAGACATTTGCTTGCTGCCCTTCATAATATAAAGAAGATGGAGAGTGAAACCATGGATGAATTTAATACTAAGTTCAGGCGTGTGGTTGCGGACCTCCCTAGAGACATCAAGCCAAGCGATGCCTCCATCTTGATATATTACATCGAATCTTTCACTGGTGATTTGAGATACCAATTAAGGGATAAAGATCCGGTCGATCTAAGAACTGCTCAAGATCTGGCCGAGAAAATAGAAAGGAATATGCAATCTTCGGGCAAGTCCAACATTCCAGGTTACAGTAGGGGAAACACTTCAGACAACCAAGAAAAGGGAAAAGCCTTTGAATCAGAGGAAAAGACAACCTCTAAATACCCCATGGAAAAAATATCTAGCATGCTTGAAAAAGTGAAGACTGATCAGGACCAATTCATGACAAAAATGCAAAATAGAATGGTCACATGGGAGAGAAATAATGGACCTAGGAATTTTCATCCAAAACAGAATCAAGTGTATCAAAAGAAGTTTCCTCAGCAAGAGCCTAGGATTCCAAACCAGTTAGACTCAACTAACCTGGTAGATGAAGTAATTCCATGGTGTAGACCTTGTCATCAATTCCACCCAGAAAGCACTTGTTATGTTGTGAATCATGTCATGGAACATGGACTTCCCGAGGTTAGTAATCAGGAAACAAATTCAAGCGAGCCTGATCATATATACATGGTAGGCCAGGCCTACCCTTTGTCACCATCCAAACAGTACAAGCCTGAGGATTAAGCCATTGCAGAATCTTATAGTGAAACTTATGATGAAAACTGTAATATACATGATGGGACTCCTATGTTTTCTCCTTATAATGATGACAGTCTGGAAGGTCTACTACCTTGTGACATTTTCTCTGAAAAAGATGAGTATGAAAATGAGGACAAGTATAGCTTGGAGCATGATACAAGTGATGAAGACTCCCTTATCCCCGACAAAGATGTTGATGAGGAGTCCTGGACATTCATGGAAAATCCAGTCTATGACATGAATAAAGAGGAAAATAATGAACCAGAAACTTTTGATGGTTTTGTTGATTTTTCTGTCTATGACATATCTAAAGAAGAGAGTATGGACCATGTGGCCTTGGGAAACTTTGATATGAAAAAGGAGCATGCAATTTATGCACATTATCAGTCTGATACATATATCAATATCAGTAATGAAGGCAAAGAGAACTCAATATCGGAGCCTGATATCAGCAATGGGGAATCCATCACATTTAACATAGATGATGGTGATGAATATTGGGACTTTTGTGGATATCTTTTTAAGAATCCTATCTATGCTATACCCAACGAGGGGAGTGTCTATTTAGAGATTTGTGGAAGTCCAATCTACTATAATTCCATAGAGCGAAGCATGAATCTCGAGACCTTGGAAAATCCTAGTATGGAAAAGCAGCATTCAAAACTCTTATATGATCATTCAGAGTCATATCATGCAGAGCCGCACAAGGGTATCAGTAATGAAGATATGGAGAAGCAGTCTTGTGAAAAGATGGATGTGATGCAGTTATTAGAATATCAATATCAACTATCATCTTCACATATAGAGTTTTCTCATGACTTGGAGCTGCTTGAGGCTTATACAGTGAATTATCATTCGGTAAGCCTTGATGATCAGTATGATGGTGTAGTCAATTTGCCTCATCATTCCAATTTGTACATCAACCCTATCCAGTCTTGGATAGAAGCAGCATGCGCAAGCACTTACCAGTTTGGGAGGAAGTTTGACTACATTATTCATGCCTATGATTTCCCATCCATCCCGCCCCTTCTGGATCATCACGCAGGTTTGCATTTTCTGAATAAAGTATCCTTACTTTGGCTGGTAACCAAAGACAAGAAAAAAAAATTATGTCAATAAAATGCTTAGGTGGTTACATTGGATTTCTGATTACACTTAACCCTTTTTATATCATGCTTAGAGTAGGAAAATCAGCTCTTTGAAAGAGAGCATTTACTTTCTACATTTCTATTTTTAGCTATAATAAAACTTTGCTTCTTTTATTTAGTTACATCTATTTTGTTTAAATAAATCAGCTAAATGGTTCATTTGGTTTTTCATAAAACTTGTGCTACTGAGGTTTTTCTTGTCAAGTTGAGATGTTTTTGTAGGGTATATAAACCAGAGATTCTGGTGTTCTCGTATCCTCTCCTTGCCTTAAAGACCAGATCAAGCACACGTCCCACAGTTGGAGCCAGAATGTTACCACCTATGTTGTACTTAGTGGTTTTTATCAAGTGAGCCCGGTGAACCGGACAGGGCTAACTTGTTCGGACTTCAAAAAGACCTTTGGAAGTACATCTGGGAAGTGCTTGTTGTACTATATCACATGTTCATACCCCATGAGGGAATTGTAATAAATCTTATAGCATGATAGTGTCTGTAAAATACTCGGTCTCTTAGACTTTATTTGTCAATCCGATCAGCCCAGGGTGTTTTTTCCCTTGGTTATTATTGGTTGTTGAACAAACGACTGATAATTTCTGAGTTTTTTACTCCATACGTCCAAAGTTGGGGTGGTCGGCTTGGCATTTAGTCCTATTGAGGTTATTAGAGTCTATGTGTCAATGTATAAACATGCTAGACATCATTTTTGAGTCATATGAACATGTCTAAGTCCCCCTAGGTGTTTTTCAATTTTTCAATTTTTTAGTTTTTTTAGTGTTTTTTATTAAAATTTAATTTTCCAAAACTTAGGCTATTTTTTAATAGTTTAATTGGAAAATTTGATTTTGTAATAAAAGTGGGCCAACTAATCAGTTTCAGTCATGTAGGTGCTCATTTTCAAGCTAAGAGCACCATGTAAACCCATGGACCCACTGTTTCCTAGTTTTGAGTGATTTTCCATCACTCAGGTCAGAAAGCCCCAAAAATCAATTATTGATTATTTTAATTAATAAATTGATGAATAATGGAGCAAATCCAAAATCATAAATCAATGGATTCTCAGCCGATTTGATTGAAATCAGTCAGATCTGAAGCAGATTGACTGGATCTGACAAATCCTTGACTAATGGAGGTGATCAAATCAGATCCAGAGTTGATCTTGAGCATCCTTTATGAGGAATTTCGCCCTCCCTCTCTCCTCAACACGTTTTTGGCTCAACTGGATGATTTTTGGTGGATTCTTCAGTCAACAGGTTGAGGTGTCAGTCAGATTAGCCCCCCAATTGACAGTTGCACTCAGTGAGACTCAGATCTGGCTCGGCTAGACACAGATTATTCATTGATGGACTCTCCATCAGTTGATTTCACTTGATTCCATGAGTAATTGCGCCCCCCCGGGCTAGATGGCCTGTAAATTGTATATATCCAGGCACAGCCTCCTCTTCCAAGCTAGTTAGAGCTGGACTGAAGGGCTTGCCATTGTAACTGTGTACTGATCTTATTTTGTTGAATAAATAAAAGCTTTGGAGACTCAATTTTGGAGTATCTTTCATGTGTAGATTGTCATTGTCTTGCTGCAATCGAGGTGAAACTGCTATTTTTCCAGTTTTTTGCACTTAATTATTGTCTGCCTGAATGGTTTCTTAAATCATAAGGATAGATCATTGTAAGTAAGCTTACTTAATTTCTATTTGCTGCATATGTTTGAATGAGTTAATACCTGTATGTTAAATAAGGTTATTTGCATACTGTATCATCCCTTTCTCATATGTATCTTCAGATCTGATAGTTCTGTATGCAGGAATTGTGTTGTAGCTTACAGGTTTGCCGTAGCTAGAAGATCTATGGTTCAGGTTTGATTCGATTGATTTCCAGAAGATATTTCTAATATCGTGCCCCTCAGTGCTTCTCTACCAAGGTTCCTCTACAGATCTGCTTCAACAACAAGCACCTTTCTTCCCCTTTCTCTCCTTTAAAATTATTAAACTTTCCTCAAACTGGTTACTTTAAGGTCTCTTTTTAAATCTGATCTATCTCATAAAGAAAAGCATACATAGATCTAATTATTAAGATCCCTTCAATTTTCTAGATCTTAGCTTCATTGTGCACATAAAGTTCAAATTCAAGAGATCTAGCTAAAATTGCCTTAGTTTCGCAAGTAGTTTATTGAAAAATTCATAGCTTGCTTTCCTTGGTTCCCTTTTCGTCGGTTTAACTAGTTTAATTTCATTAATTTTTTGAGATAAAGTAGGCTGACCCAAAGGAAATATTAAAGTGATTTGGGGAATTTGTTATTCTAACTCACTCACTGTCATTTAGCAGGTCTGAAAGAGAAGAAAAGAAGCTGCTGTCCAAAGTGGCTTTTGGAGTGCTCAAATCCCCCCAGGGGGCTCTCTTTTGTCACATAATTTGTAATTGTTTTGCATAAACTGTAATATATTGGTTTCAGTATGTATAAGGACCAAGAAAGATCTATTTTATTATTGCTTTAATATTGTAACCTCTGTAACAAAATCATCCTTTGAATAGGCTCTTTCGAGCCCATTCCCCATCCCCCCTGGGGGGATTCGCGTCGGTGCCTTTTTTGTCTTTTTCTGCTTATTTCCTTTTACTAGAATTTATCTGATTGGTAGGGTAGTATATTTGATCTTGTTTTTAAATCCATATTCCATATCTTATTTTCAAAATTAATCATAATACTTACCCCACGATTTCCCGAGTCACCCGCAAGGGGAAAGAGATTCGTGGTAGGATTAATCAGAAAACCGCATTTGTGTAGTTGTGTTATTTTCTCATCTTTTGTTTATCAGTATTTTAAAATTAACCCCTCCTTGATTCCCCGATTGAGATCCACTTGGATCGAAAAAGGTTCTTGGAGGCTTTTCTTTTTAAGCAAGAACACGTATTTTAAAACTTATTAAAATTTATAAGACTCCAGTGTGTATGCTCTGCACTTGGCTGCGGTTCGTCCGATCAGTCAAGCTGCATCAAAAGCACTTGGGTGACTAGCATAATTAGGACTCACCTTCCCCAATTAACAAACCATCAAGTGAAAATCCAACACCTCGATCAAACCTTTACGGTGGCAAAATACCCAAAGGAAGCGGGAACCTACTGAAAAGTGACCTCGGGGCACCGATCTCTGTCACACCCTAATGGGTGCGTTATGAACACAGCCCCAGAGACTCCATTTCAGCCCACATATTCCTTGCGGGTAGCCGTATAGGCTTTGTTTTGGACATACTCCAAGTACTCTCGGGTATATGTGTTGTCCCCCTTTAGCCTAATTTAATCAATTCATACTTCAATTTTAACTAAAAACATACAAAGATGCAATCGCAAAACATTCACTCCAAACACATGCAAGCACACTGATCTCTTTGATTTGACTCCATTATTAAGGCACTGGTCATTTTTGCTTCATATATATATTGTGTATCACATTTGTGCTTTCGTGTGTATCTTCGTATCTTGTCATCTTGATTGTTTATAGTTAAAATATTCAAACTCCTAAATAATTGCTTCAGTTTAACATCACCACACTAAGAAATCATCCTTAGTAACTTAATAGGGTCTACCCCCCTTGGCTTCGTTAGGAGTTGAGCCTAAACGGAGGAGTCAAGAACAAGGTGACAGCCTTGACTCGAGACTTGCCCCCAAGGACACACCGAGTGGCTTGAAGATTTCTGCCACGTGATCCAGGTGTGTAAAAAGACGGAAACAGGGCCTATCCCAACAGTAACCCAAAACCCTAACTGTGACCATTGGGCTATCTGTACTTTGAACTGCTGCTTTTCGTCACACTACAACTTTCTGCAGTCTTCCACGCTTCCCGGCGCTGATCCTGGGTATGGGCGCCGCTTCCTTGGTTGCTCCCCTTTCGTCCTTTGTCGTTAATACCTCGGCCCGCTGCTCCTTTTCTCTTTATGAGGGTAGCTGAGCCCTCTTGTCGTCGTTGCTGCCTTGAATGCAGTGGTTGAGATCTCTCTTCTCGGTCACTTCAGGTACTCTTTCCTTGAATTTCCTGTTCTGATATAGCAGCTTTTCCTGTAGCTGCGGGGCCCTGCTACAACATGTCCCCTCATGGGTTGTGCTAAGAAATCCATTCAAAACGAGGCCCAATAGGCCGCCAACACTGCAAATCAAGCCCAACCCAACCCAACACCACAAGTGCCTCCTCCTATGGTTCTTCAAAACCCACTACCGGTCCAATGGTTGGTGGCAACCGCACCTCCTCCCCAACCCAATCCCAACGCTCCGAGGGCACCTTCCATGGCCGAAATAGGTGTTCACCACCTGCTATCCATGACAATTTAAGAGGTCAACTTACAAACTAGACGGAATCAGTACAGTACCACCACTGAACCCACTGACACATCAGTGGCCTCAACATCCAAAATAGTCAACCTACCTTTTCAATTACCCCTATTCCCACACCCCCCCATACGTAGGATTGCCAATAACACCACGGCTAGAGCTGCAGTCAGCGATAGCATTGTGGATGATTTGGCCCAAACACAAACCTCCATGTCTGCTCTTGAGGTACTTAAAATGTGCCGAATGCAGCGAAAAGAGTTACTAGCCGCCCTTGGGGCAGTAGACCCCTCCGACTCCAAGTTGATCACATTCAACGCGGAGAACGGAGAACCATGCATGTCATCCACCATCGCCTTCCAAATCCCGGTGTCTATCCAAGACTTGGTTTTGCACCAGTGCATAGTGGATGAGGGGGCATCCATGTGCGTTATGCCCACCTTGGTTTGGTAGAAACTCATATCACCAATTCTACAACCATCCTCCAAAACTCTATGGGCTTATGATGAAAATCCCACTAAATCCCAAGGAATCCTCCCTCATGTCCCCATCACATTAGCTGGGAAGATAGTGCTGATCGACATAGAAGTCATCAACGCTCAACTGAACTATAACCTTCTCCTTGGGAGAAGTTATATGTATGCCATGCGAGTTGTCGTGTCAATTGTCTTTCGTCTCATGATGTTCCCCCATGAAGGGAATATTGTGATAGTTGATCAAATCACTTATCATGATCCGCAAGGGTTAACGGAACCCACCAATGTTATCCTGACCATGACCACTATTGAGCCGCAAGGGACGACTACACACACCAATGTCATCCTTGCAATCAACATAATGGTTGAAAACACACAAGCCTCCCCATTGTTGAATGTGGGCCCTAGGTTGTTTGCCGATACCACCATGATGGCTCCTTTCTCATTAGTGTCACCACCACTAACACAAAATGAAACTGTGAACTTGTGCATGGTCTCATCAATCACCGCTGCACCTAAACAACAATCGCAGTCGCAGCCCCAACCACAACCACAACATCATCTACAGCTGCAACATCACCCACAACAACAGTGTTTCATGCAGCCACAACCATAATCACATCCCCACATGCCACGAGCAAGGATTTATCTAGTCTCATCTCTAGTCCATACAATTCCCTTCCTCTTTCCCCCAGTTGGTGTCATGAGCAAACCGGTGATGGCCACCTTAAGCCTACCCAACTTTACATTAGGAATTTTGGTGTGGTATCTTGATCCACTGGCTCAACTAGCAATGCCCAAGGTTGTCTTAACTTTGGTGCAACCCATAATGGTTGAGTCTCACCCTCCACCCATTCTGCAAAATCCAACCGCTGCACCCGCACCCGCACCGCCCCACCCGAAAAGGGCCAGGGGAAAGAATTCCAAAGCCATAGCAGAACCATGACAAGTCCCGCCATGCACCGTCTGCAAGTAACAGGGCCATCCAACTCAAAGTTTCCCTAAAATCCCAATGATCCATGTGCATTTATATGCCATGGATACAAATGAAAACATCCTCGTGGTTGAACTCCCAACCGCACCAATAGTTAGGAACAAGGCATTGAGAACAAACCATGCTTGCGCCCTTTGCAGCTTGTTTGGCCATTACTCTCACCATTGTCGGGACCTGCCCGAATTTTGAATGGCTCTAGCTAACCTCTGTCAACATTCCCTTGAGTTTGAGATCACCTTGATCGAAGAAGTTCACCCACCACCTCCTTCGTCATACACCATGTCTATTTACATGATATCCAGTTCCACCGACCTGCTCATCTCCTCCTCCAATAATGGCCCATCTGACATGTCTCTTCATTGCTTTTGCAATGATGAGTAGATACTTGAAGCTCTTACTGCCCCAGAATACCCATGGGACGACACGCACCATCACTCGTTCTTCCTCCTTGAAGAACTTGTGTCACAGTCTGACCAGTTTTCTATGGAGACCAAAGATTTCATCCATGGGAAGGTTGACTGGTTCAAGAGCCACATCCCAGCACTAGATGCCTTTGAAGAATGGAATATGGTGAACATTTCACCAACCATTAAAATCGACATCTCAACCAATTATAATATTGTTGAAGAAATCATGCTGGGGGCATCTTGCTCCCCGGAAGAGGTCGATGTCTACAAATATCTCTTCCAAGAATTCCGTGACATCTTCGCTTGGTATTACACTAAAATTCCTAGCTTATATCCTTCTATCGTGGAACACCACATTGACACATGGCCCAATGTGGCTCCCATACACCAAAAGAAACGGCCCATTCATCCATCCAAAGTGACCGCGGTTAAAGCCGAGATAGAGAAGCTGCACACTGTCGGCTTCATCTACCCCATTGCATACACCACTTGGGTTTCTAATCCTGTTCCCATGAATAAAAAATAGGGTACCATTTGTGTTTGCACAGACTTATATGACCTCAATGGGGCATGTTCCAAAGACAACTTCCCCACACGCTTCATCGATCAAATCATCAATGCATGCACCAGACATGAAGTATTTTCCTTCATGGACGGTTTATCCAGATATAACCAAATCCAAATATGGAAGGAATACCATTATAAGACGACATTCACAACCCCATGGCGAACATTCACTTATCAAGTCATGCCATTTGGCCTGAAAAATGTTGGAGCCACCTTCCAGCATGCCATGACATATTGTTTCCATGATTTAATTCACATCGTCTTGGTCTACCTGGATGACCTTACCGCTCGATAACCAAAACAAGCACAACATATAAACGACTTGCGACAAGTATTTTTATGTTGCCAAAAGAACAAAATTCAACTCAATCCCCGCAAGTGCATTTTTTGTGTCCCAGCAGGTCATCTACTTAGATTCATCGTATCTCACAAAGGGATAATGGTAGATCCCCTCAAATTTCAGGCTATCCTTGATCTTCCTTCCCCAAAAACTCGACACCAACTATAGAGCCTCCAAGGAAAGGACAACTTCCTTCGCTGCTTTGTACCAGAGTATGCAACAAAATATTACAGATTCATTCACCTGCTCTGCACAAGAATCGTTTGATGCACTCAAACAAGCCCTGGCTTCTGCACCATTACTTTCAGCACCAAATTTCACTCGGGACTTCATTCTCTATGTGTCATCCTTGGACAATGCCATTGCAGGAGTCTTGGTCCAAGAAGATGATGCTCTCCATGAGCACATGATTTACTACATCAGTAAGAAGCTAACAGGACCCCCACTGCGATATTCACCTAAGGAGAAATTGGTCCTTGCCGTCATCTTCTTGGCCCAGAAGTTGTGCCACTACATCATCGTGAACCATACACATGGAGTGGCCGATTCAAACCCAATGCGGTACCTCTTAAGCTGCTGCCTTCTACAAGTTCGAGCAGCCAAGTGGGTAGTCATCCTCCAAGAATTCGACTTAGAGTTCGTATCCCTGAAAAGCACAAAGGCACTCGTGCTGGCCACCCTCATGATCGATCTGCCCCCATTAACTGCATCACCACCCCCCAAGGATGATCTCCCTGATGATTTCCTATTCGTCATGTCCACAGGTGACCCATGGTATGGGGACATCCTTCTTTATTTACGAACACAAAAGTTCACAGTGCACCTAAACAGTGAGGATAGGCGACACATCCGACATCAAGCCATTCGCCACTTACTTATTGGAGATGTTTTGTATCGTTGAGGCATTGATACCATCCTACATCATTGCCTCACACGTGATGAGGCCGAAACCATCCTCAACGACTGTCATAGTGGAGCGTGCGGTAGCCACCTTTCAGGTCTTGCAACCACGCAAAAAATTCTACATGCCGAATATTTCTGGCCCTCCATCTTCGCTGATTGCTTAGAGGTGTTTCCACCTTTCACACACCTAGGTCACGTGGCATAAATCTTCAAGCCACTCGGTGTGTCCTTGGGGGCAAGTCTCGAGTCAAGGCTATCACCTTGTTCTTAACTCCTCCGTTTAGGCTCAAATCCTAATGAAGCCAAGGGGGGTAAACCCTATTAAGTTACTAAGGATGATTACTTAGTGTTGTGATGTTAAACTGACTGAGTTATTTAGGAGTTTGAATATTTTAACTATAGACAATTAAAGATGACAAGATACGAAAATAAACACACGAAAGCACAAAGCTGATACACAATATATATATATGAAGT
>LPNX010979154.1:0-24436 GCA_001517045.1 Pseudotsuga menziesii | reverse complement strand
TGATCTAGGTGTTGGATTTTCACCTGATGGTTTGTCAATTGGGGAGAGTGAGTCCTAATTATGCTAGTCACCCAAGTGCTTTTGATACAGCTTGACTGATTGGATGAACCGCAACCAAGTGCAGAGCATACACACTGGAGTCTTGTAAATTTAATAAGTTTTAAACTGGGTGTTCTTGTTTT
Source organism: Pseudotsuga menziesii (assembly GCA_001517045.1). Taxonomy (NCBI): domain Eukaryota; kingdom Viridiplantae; phylum Streptophyta; class Pinopsida; order Pinales; family Pinaceae; genus Pseudotsuga; species Pseudotsuga menziesii. Next base: position 24,254 of record LPNX010979154.1, on the reverse strand, counting down.
AAAGAAAACCCTCCAAGAACCTCTTTCGATCCAAGTGGATATCAATCGGGGAATCGAGGAGGGGTTAATTTTATAATTGCTGATAAATAAAAGATGAAAAATAAAACAGATCCACAATTTTATTTTTCTAATTAATCCTACCACGAATCTCTTTCCCCTTTCGGGTCAATCGGGAAATCGTGGGGTAACTATTATGATTACTTTGAAATACAAAAGGTGGAATATGAAATTAATAATAGAACCAAGTATACTACCCTGCAAACTAGATCAATGCTAGTTTGAAAAATAAATAGGTAGAAAGCGACAAAAAGGACACCGACGCAAATCCCCCCAGGGGGGATGGGGAATGGGCTCGAAAGAGCCTATTCCAAAAATTTATTTATTTATTATTGGTTACAGAATCAGTGAACTGAAATTATCAGAAACTTCTTGGTCCTTATACAGGCTGAAACCAATATTTTACAACTTTGGAAAAATTTTGAGTTTTTAGTGAAAAGGGAGACCCCTGGGGGGATTTGAACGCTCCTGAGGCCACTTCGGACAGCATATTCCTTTATTTTCTATCAGAACTACTAAAATAAAGCAAGAATTTTAGAATAAAAAATTCTCAAAAGCACTTTAAGAGTACCTTTGGATCAGCCTACCTTATCTAAAAAAAAATGAAGTTAAACTAGCTAAATGGGCGAAAAGAGAACCAAGGAAAGAAAGCTTTCCTTGGGATCTTAGCTTGCTGTTTGTGCAGACAATTAAATATGCACTAATATTGCATAATATTAAATTTTATAATAGCAAAAGGAAATCTAATGCATGCAATCTACAAGTTTTCTTTAAATTTTCATGCAAAAAGATGATTTCCCTAAAGCTAGATCTAGAATGCTAATGAAACTTTTTTGAGTGCAAGATATAGACTATGACCTATGAAATATCATATCTATGTATATTTTACTTTGATTAAAAATATCCAAATGAAATCAAATCTATGAACTGAGCAAAGTAACCGGGTAAAGTGTTGATTTTGAGGGAGGAAGAGGAGGAAAGAAATGCTGGTTTCCTTGAAGATCCACAGTGGAGCTTTCAGGTGGAATGTCGAGGGACTATGCCTTTTGGAAAGTTTTGAAGAGAGTGAAGAAACAAACTAGATCAGCATCTTCTCCAATGTGGGAACATGCAACTCAGCTGAAATCAAAGAACTTGCCAAGAAACTTGTGAGATCCGATTAGTACATACACAGAGATTCAAGATAACATGCATATAAACTTATAGGACATGCTAAATCAAGATCTCTAAACATGCATCAAAGGAGAGAGATGGTCAATAAACTTATTGAAAATCACCTTTCCTATCAATATTATAATAAGCTTATTGTCAATCTTAACAACAGATCTACAAGCAATTAGCAAAAAAAATGACCACAGATACAAGTTACCTCAGTAAAACAATGGCAATAATCATCCACACATGCAATGGCACCACACTGTCTTACCTCCAAAGATTTTCTTTATTTCAAATGAAGAATAACAACAGTATAATAGCAGTAGCACCTCAATCCCAATTCTAACTCCCTTGGAAGAGGAGGTTGTGCCTGGATATATACAAAATACAAGACATCCAGCCTGGGGGGGGCACAAATCCAAAGGAGATACATCAAATCAGCTGAAGGAGAGTCCATCAATGCCTGATCTGTGTCTAGTTGAGCCAGATCTGAGTCTCACTGAGTGCAACTATCAATCGGGGGGCTGATCTGACTGACACCTCAACCTGTTGACTGAAGCATCCACCAAAACTCATCCAGATGAGCCAAAAACGTGTGGAGGAGAGAGGGAGGGAGAAATTCCCCATAAAGGATGCTGAAGATCAACTCTGGATCTGATTTGATCACCTCCTTCAGTCAAGGATTTGTCAGATCCACTGAATCTGCTTCAGATCTAACTAATTTCAATCAAATCGGCTGAGAATCCACTGATCTATGATTTTTGATTTGCTCCATTATTCATCAATTTATTAATTAAAATAATCAATAATTGATTTTTGGGGTTTTCTGACCTGAGTGATGGAAAATCACTCAAAACTAGGAAACAGTGGGTCCATGGGTTTACATGGTGCTCTTAGCTTGAAAATGAGCACCTACATGACTGAAACCAATTATTTTGCCCACTTTTATTACAAAATAAAATTTTCCAATTAAACTATTAAAAAATAGCCTAAGTTTTGGAAAAATTATCTTTTAATAAAAAACACTGAAAAAATTTAAAAAATGAAAAATTGAAAAACACCTAGGGGGACTTAGACATGTTCATATGACTCGATAATGATGTCTAGCATGCTTATACATTGACACATAGACTCTAATAACCTCAATAGGTTAGACATGTTCATATGACTCGATAATGATGTCTAGCATGCTTATACATTGACACATAGACTCTAATAACCTCAATAGGTCTAAATGCCAAGCCGACCACCCCAACTTTGGAGGTATGGAGTGAAAATCTCAGAAATTATCAGTCGTTTGTTCAACAACCAATAATAACCAAGGAAAAAAACACCCTAGGCTGATCGGATTGACAAATAAAGTCTAAGAGACTGAGTCTTTTATAAACACTATCATGCTAGAACATTTATTACAATCCCCCCATGGGGTATGAACATGTGTATGGTACAACAAGCACTTCCCAGAAGTACTTCCACAGGTATTTTGAAGTCCGAACAAGTTAACCCTGTCTGGTTCACCAGGCTCACTTGATAAAAACCACTAAGTACAACTTAGGTGGTAACAAGAGGCAGTCAAGCATTTTCGCAACTATCAGCTCTTCACCCCAAAGGCAAGAACCCCCCCTACACCATTACACCTCGTAGTCACAGTCGACCCCTTTTGAAAATGGGAAATTGAATTCATGACAATCAACCCCATCTCGGCTAATGGTCATAAATAAATCATTATGGCAGTCAATTACTTCACTAAGTGGGTCGAGGCCATGCCCACATTTGATTGCAAAGCTGAAACCGTAGCACGCTTCTTCTTTAACTATGTTATTTCATGATCTAGTGTTCCTAAGAAATTAGTATCAGACCATGGAGCACACTTTCAAGACACCATATGGGATGAATTGTCAACCATGTTGAAATTCGAACACCAGTACTCATCATCCTACTACCCCCAAGGCAACGACCAAGTTGAAGCAGTCAATAGAATCATCAAAACAATGCTCCAAAGTATGGTAGAAAATCATAAAACCAACTGGCATCACATGCTATTCTCTGACCTATGGGCTTATCGCACATCCACAAAAACTGCAATCAGTTTCACTCCTTTCCACCTAGTACATGGTGTTGAATCAGTACTCCCTATAGAGTGCCAAATCCCAGCCCTCCACTTGGTGGTAGAACTCTTTCCTAATACTTCACCTTTAGAAGAATGGCTCCTCCAACTTGAGCAAACCATAGAATACCATCGAGCTTCCCTCCAAGCCATCGAAGCAGCAAAAACACGATCAAGGATCCACTATGACTCCCATGTCCACCCTTGCACCTTCAGGAAAAGCGATATGGTTCTAGTCTATGACCAACCCAACAATAAATTGGGCAAAGGCAAGTTCGAGTCAATGTGGTATGGCCCATACGTCATCCATTGTTGCCTTGAAAAGGGGGCATACACCCTCATTGACTCTGATGGACAACTCTTGGAGAACCCCCGCAATGGGCTCTACCTCAAGAAATTTTATGCTTAACATCACCAATGAGTTGCTTCATTTTCTTTTTCTTGTTTTTCAATGTTTTTTAGCAAAAATTAGGGGCAGCACCATCAACTGCTAGTCCAAAGTCACCCGGAATCAGTTCGAGACACCTCTCATACCTCTGGTCTCAAATTTCCATCTCCTAATGAGACCATTATCTCATGTTTAATAAATCAATTTCGAGACCATTTTCCACTAGTCACCTCGATTTACGAGCCATGACATGATGATGCAAGTGTCTACAGACCTATCCTTATATCACACTTCCCGACCGCTACTCATGCGAGTTTTTGGGCCACCTCCCATTAAGGAATGTCATTTTTTACTTTTATTTTGTATTTTAACACATAGTTGTCTTCCCCATTCACCGCACCTTACGCGGACTTCCGGACCATTGTCCACAAAACAATTTAATTTTCTTGTATGTATTTGGCATATAACTACCCCCCGATTTGCACTCACATTGCATGTAGTCAAGTCTGTCCATCACAACACACACACATGCTCTCCTGACCTCTGTTCGAGAGCCACCTCGATTTGCGTGCCTCTGCCACACTAACTCATGAGCCTCTGTCGCGATCTATCCCATGCATGTATTGGTATGTTTGAGAGGCTTCTGCTCCATCCATACTGTGTGGATGAACTTTGGACCTCTATTGACTGTGCCGACATGGGGCACTACCTGTGCCACTATAATTGGTTGACCACAATGGAGTTTCGTTTAAGCTCTTTTCTAACTCCTAAAAACAATGAAAAGATAGGCAAGTGCAGCTGCTTCCTTTCCCTCTCACTAAAGTATAGGAAAGGGCATCTACATCGTCTCGTTTACCTCCTTTTGCGGGCCATGTAGACCATCAATTGAAAAGGATCACCTTTATGTATTCAAGCCAAGACCGTTCCCCTCTACATACTTTTATGCTTTCTCAGGCAGAGGGGCCGCACTTTATGAAAAATCCCACCACAGGTTGTCGTTAAGCTCTTATCCAGCCTTCTCATCAAGAAAATATTGCTGAGAAAACTTGGTTTCGTTCATGCTCGTAAAAGTATCTGAATGACCATCTAGTCAGTATAGGTTTAACCTTTTCTGGCCTGATTGGACTACCAATGGTAAAGAAGTCTCTCATCCCCTAAAGGATGGGTGAGCTCCCCTATGTATAATTTTATCCTTTTTCAGGCACAGGATACAACCAACGAAAAAGAGCCCCCACCACAGTCTTCTTCGTGCTTTCAGACTCTCTAAAATTGAAAGAACCATCGAACATTTACCTTCTCGAGCTCGCCAAAAATCCACAAGATCATACCATAATGGTGTCCCTATAAACCACCCCATGGAAAAAATTTTGGCATCATTCCCACATTGGGTCACCTTTGTTCAGAGTACTCTACAATGTGTCTTCCTTGGATCCCATCAATATCAAAAGTGTCTACCTCTTCCAAGTATTTCTCATCTGCAATGACATTCCCGGTATTACAGCTATGATCCCATTCCCATGAGTCAAGTTTCATTTGCTGCCTGGTCCACCCTGCCATCATACTCTGAACAAAGGAAGTTTGAGTCCACCACACTCTCCCTGCCCCTGTTCAATTATTTCCCTCCCCCTTCCCCCCCATTCAGTGGGTCAGTCCACAGATTGTCTCACACCTTTTGGTTATCTCCCTCATGCTCCTAGTCAATGAAACATCATTTCCTTGACTAGGGGAAGGTATCCCTCTATCAATGACAACACATATATTCCAGAGGATAGACCCAAAGGTCCATGCATCCTGGTTTTATTAACCTCATTGATGAGTTCCTTGGACCACTTAAGAGAAGTCCTTAGTGCCTCTCAGGATGGTTGTTTCTCACGTGCTCGACTCCAACTACATCATTGCACCGTTGAGATTCGTACAGGGTTTGGTCCACATGGTACTTCGTTGAAGACCCTGGATGTCACCTAACTCTAGCACATTGATAAGTGTACTCAAGGGACCTAAACAAGTTATGTCCTTATGATTTTTGGGTTGCGTTGGAGACAGTGTTCAGAAGCCCCAGCAATGCTTCGATATATCTTTATGATTGATGCAACATACTTGTACCATAGAGACTCTGACTCTCAATCAACGATTCCATACAGCTATGTACCATTCCATATCTAGCAGACTGTCAGTCATGAATATATAACATTCCATGAGAATGCCATGGTTCCAATGTACTAGATCAGTATTGTATTCAGCCTCACATTGAGGCAACCATTATTATATCATCAGTTGTATATGATCGACTCTTGTATTTTAGAGCATAGATCAAATTATTCTTTTGACATTGTCATGAGCATGGGGATGCCCGCCTCATCCATATACATGTAACACATTATTTATATCTCACCTATTAATGGGAACCATATTAATACAAAAACCAAAAGCCACCATGCCCCAACCCCAGAAGCTCCACCTCACTGCAGCAAATCCTATGATGTCCGTCGGCCATACGATGAGATCCTGCCCTCACACATCAGGGGGCAATTTTTTAACCCAAAAAATCCCTCACTAATCTCTCCATGACCTACACCACTTCACTACCCTCCATTAGACCCCCACACCCTAAAAAATGCTTAAGGATGAAGAAAAGGGCTTAAAACCCCCAAAAAGGAGCCTAAAATACTCTCCTAGGAGCTAAAGCCCCCCAAAAGGGGCTAAAACCCTAAAAGGAGTTAAAACTAGGGTAGAAGGGGATAAAATCCCAAAAAATGGGCTAAATCCCAGACCAAGGGCTTAAAACCCTAAAACCCCAAAAAAGCTATAAAAGGAGGGTGGGGGGTCACTCTCAAAACACTTCTCCCTTGCATGCTGTTATGCTTCCCGCAAATGCCTTGAGACCCTTTGTCTCTCAAGCCACCCACACTCCTTATCCTCCATATCCATTCAGCCATAGCTCCCCCATCCAAGAGAGGTGCTTCCACAAGCTAGGGCATGGTGGCCCATTTCCACCCAAAGAAAAGGTATAACTGTGTTTTCTGTTTTTGTTTATTTGCTTAGTAGTTTCTTTGTTTCCTAACCCATGATTTCATTTGCACGTTTTTCCTAACTTGTTTTGTAGGTATTTTAGTTTACAATAGTTTAATCATTGTTTGCAGGTCATTGGAATCAGAACCCTTATCTTTTCTTGCAGAGGGGTTCTGTAATGCCCCCTTTTTGGAATTTTATTAAAATGCCCAATTTTCCAATTTTTTCACAATTTTGGCTCTTGACTAGTTTTGATGTCTAGACCTCCAAATTGACCCCAATGCTTCCAAATTTTCTCTGAAGGTAAATGAATGATAATATAACTTAAATATTATTCTCATGTATGTTTTTTGACCTCTCCATTACTTCTAAAAACTCTTTTAATGTTCTATTCAAAGTAGGAGTCTTTACTAGCAAATTGGGGCTCCAATCCCTCTCGGGTAATTGTCGGAAATGGCTTCACAAATGATCCCAAAGTCACTTGAATTTATAAAAAGAGGCCGGGTATGTATAAGGGACCTTTTCAAAGTCTCATATGCATCATGGTTCAGTTTATACAGTCTATTATGACTCTTTCCAAAACAACTCCCAAGTCACAATTTCGACCCTTGGAGAAAATGCACCAAATCTTCTCCCAATGCAATAAAAATGAGTAAAATGGATTCCAATGCTTAAGTACTAGACATGAGACTTGAAATAAACATTAATTAAATTCCATACATCATACATTTTTCAGATATACATTCCTCCATTCGAAATAATAAGCATTACCATGGCATATATCAAAATAAAGTGGAAATGGTCATTGTTTGCTCATTAAAAGTCATTTTGACATACAATTCTTGGGAATTTCAAATTCAAAATTTATGAGAATTAAGAGTATATAATATTGAACTTATTCCAATCATAAATTTACAATGAAAGGCTCTCCCAATTTGAAATCATCAGTATTACAATTGTTCACAACAAGATAGTGGGGAAATGACATTATTTCTTCATTGTTCAACATTTTTACATGAATTATTTTGGGTATTTCAACCTGAGAGTATTTTAAACATGAAATACAGAGGATATACATCATAACATAATATAATTAGCATTATAATCTACCCCAAAGAGATCAATATCTCACCCAATGGGCAATCCCTCCATTGGCATGAATATGGTGTGAAAACTGGAAATAATTGAGAGAGAGTGCTGCAATAGAAGAATCAACATGTTTTCCTGTAGCTTACACCTACAAATAAAACTCCATTAAATCTCCATGAAATACCTGATTGGCATTTCCAAACACCAACTAGGATGGGAATCTTTCACCCTCAAAATTGGCTTAAACAAGAAAACTAGTCATCCACTAGCTCTCACAATTCACAAATGAGCAAAATATTCTTCTCATGGATGATCCTTATATTTTATAAACATTATTGGTATTATAAGGTTCAAAATACATCCATAAACCAAATCCAAGTCGAATTGGTGTGGCTGCTCATGCTATGCCATGTGGCCTCTCTCTTCACCTTCCCTCTTCTCCCAAATTTGAGTAGGAGCCACTTGGCCTTCTCCAACTCCCAATTTCGACCTCCAAGATGCTCTATTCAGGCCTAACATGTCATTATTTCATTATTTCAGCATTCATATCTTACTTGGGTCATAACTGTCATAGAATCTCCATCATTGGTGTCATAGCTATCATAAATGTAAGGTGAATCTAGCCAAGTGTCCATGAAACTCCCATTTGGCTCTTCCTCTCCCATTTAAGTTACAATTCATCCCCAATTTGACCTATGAAGTATATTTACAAGTATATTAACATTATAATCCATTCAAAAACATTATACTTCCCATATATTCAAATTTACAAGAGAAATATACCATTTGACATAGGAATTCTAGCTAGTGTGGGCCCCATAGTCTCCATGTGTCTTCATGCTCCATTGTCACTTCCATTTTCTCTTGTATTTATTTAATAAGATACATTATTAAATATTTATCCCCTTCTAATTTCTAAACATCATTTATTGTCTCCCTTATTCCAAATCTCAAAGCTTCCACCCCCAATCAAGGAAACTAGTGATTTTCCACCTTGGCAATTATTTGACTTTTAGCATCCCTTTGACAACTTTCATGAATATGGAAAATGTGATTAGGCCATTGTGACCCAATTTAAAATTTTAGACATTACAAACCCTCCCTTCCCAATATTGCTTTTCCTCAAGCAATTTCAAACATGGTTGTTGAAGAACCTGCTTTTTGTATGATTCTTTGAAGTTGCCACTAAGCTGCCCACCTTGAGTCTTTGAGATTCCATGAATATTTCAGAGAGGAACCACCATGCTTGCTGCTGCACTACTCTGATTAAAATCACCTTATTATGTGGGGAATCCATTTACCATACTTCTTGTTTCCTAAATAATTTGAAATCAATCAGACTAAAAACTATACCAGGGTCCCATTGCTTGCATTGCACTCCAATAATTAAGAGTGCTCTCCAACCCATAACATTTGGAAAGAGAATTCCTGGATCGAATTTTCTTGTATGCATTCTTCCAAACATTATGATTTCATAATATATATCATCAAAGTATATACAAACATAATAAGAATGTACATCAAGGAGGTGCCTCACCAAGAAATCATGAAAGTGCTTATACCTCCCAATGAGTATACTGCCATTTTCCAAGTGCATACAAGCTTCAAGTGACCAATCAAATCTGATCCAATGACATAGGTGAGGATCCCATGTCCCATTATTCTGCTCCAAAGATATATAATGTGCATCAATATAATTAGTCACGTGTTCTTTCATCCAAGAAGTGAATGAAGAACCTCCACCAAAATCTGAACCAAATAATGAGCAAAGAAAACATGAAGACTTCAAGTGGCTCAAAGAAGTCTCATCAATACACTCATGAATATGTATATCATCATGTAACATTAGAGGATGTTGGTGCCAATAATAATTTTCTTCAATCATATGAATTTTCACCCAAGTGTGGGATGAAGTTCCTCCAACTTCAAATAGACTAGGAAAGGAGAAAGGAAAATCATGAGTCTCCAAGTGACTCAAGTGAACATCATAGGTGCACCCATGTCGATGTGTATAATCATAATGTAAACAAGGATGCTGCTGAAAATTTAAATAATAATGTGCTCCAACCATGTCATCACAAAAATTCAATCTAGTATTTCCATACTCCTCATGTGGCACCATCAAAAGGAACCCTTTCACCCATACTTCATCAGGATGAATGCTGCAAAATGTGGAAGTGTAGGATGTAGGAGAAAGAACCAACTCACCCACATGATCAGTAAGTGAAAAATTGTCATAATGTGAAGTATCCATAGGGGTAGGATTATTCACCTCCCTAAAAAATGAAAAAATTTCTTCATGGGTTGGTTCCAAGGTGGTGGAATTATGCATTTATTCAAAAATTGTGTAACCATTTTCAAGAGGCAACTCAAGTTCCTCTTCCACCATTACTAGTGATTGGATCTCATCACTATAATCCTCAAGCACATAAAGAACCTGGAATTTTTCATGTTTCTCATGATCCATCATGTCATGAGAATACTCCAAGCAATCTACCTTATGAAAATCTGAAACATTGGAGGAAAAGCAAGTGTCTTGCAACTTTTCAAGAAGTTGCTCATTTTGAATTGTGAGCTTATGAATAACTTCATTATTATTCAAGTAGGATTCATGTAACCATTCACTAAGCTCAATGACCTTTTTTCTATAAAAAATCAAAGACATGAAATTACCTTTGATGTTGCACATTGCTCTTTGAATCTTCTCCATGTCTTCAAGGAATGATGGCTCCTCCAAGGAAGTAGCTCTCCAACAAGAATTTGATACCAATTCTTGAGTGTCATGGAGTATGATAATGGATTCTTGGATCTTCTTTTCATTCATCTTCAAAGGACCCATCAAGAAAATGAGGCTCTTGCAAATGAACCTCCTCATATTATTCCTTCTTGCTTGGACCAACATCATGAAGCTCAAGTGGTGATGGGGAAGTTGATCTTGTTTCTTTTTCAACTGCTACAAGGTCTTCATTTTCATGTTTGATGGAATTTTGGCTTGCAACAACATTTTCAAAAGTGATTTCTATGTCACCAACATAGAGGTGTGAGCACCCATCAGTAGGTACTCCTTCATAGTTCAAGCATCCATCAGTAGATGCTCTTTGTTTCATTTCCAAGGTAGCATGTGTCTCAAAATTATCTTTAGTATTTTCAGTAAAAAATTCTTCATACTCATGTGATGTCTCTTCATATTTTTCAAAGTCAGTTGGGAGTGAATTTCAATCATCTTCATGTAATTCCTTTTCTTCTTCAGCACCCACATAAATTTATAGTTCCTTGGTCTCCTCCCTACTTTTGAATTGATGATTATTCCTTAATGAGTTCTTATTTGAATTGTTTTTTATAAATTCCTTCATCCAATCATTAAGGTCTTCATAATGAATAGTTTTATGTGCCAATTTGAATGCTTGCTTAACCTGCCTGGACATATCATCACCACATGGCTTAATGAATTTCTTCAATTCATATATACGATTTATAAATTCAATAGGTTCCAAGACCATGCTCTGATACCACGGTAATTTCCCCTTTTTGGAATTTTATTAAAATGCCCAATTTTCCAATTTTTTCACAATTTTGGCTCTTGACTAGTTTTGATGTCTAGACCTCCAAATTGACCCAAATGCTTCCAAATTTTCTCTGAAGGTAAATGAATGATGATATAACTTAAATATTATTATTATGTATGTTTTTTTACCTCCCCATTACTTCTAAAAACTCTTTTAATGTTCTTATCAAAGTAGGAGTCTTTACTAGTAAATTGGGGCTCCAATCCCTCCCGGGTAATTGCCGAAAATGGCTTCACAAATGATCCCAAAGTCACTTGAATATATGAAAAAAGGCTGGGTATGTGTAAGGGACCTTTTAAAAGTCTCATATGCATCATGTTTCAGTTTATACAGTATATTATGACTCTTTCCAAAACAACTCCCAAGTCACAATTTCGACCCTTGGGGAAAATGCACCAAATCTTCTCCCAATGCAATAAAAATGAGTAAAATGGATTCCATTGCTTAATTAATGAAAATGAGACTTGAAATACACATTAATTAAATTACATAAATCATACATTTATCAGAGATACATTCCTCCATTCGAAATAATAAGCATTACCATGGCATATATCAAAATAGAGTGGAAATGGTCATTATTTGCTCATTCATTAGAGGAAATTTGGGGTTTAAAATGGGCCTTATAATAAAACGTGCCAAAATAAGTTTTTCTGAGTTGGAATTCAAGAACCAATAGAATTTCAATAAAATAAGTCAACCATAATGGTTGAATTGACATATTTGTCATTAAAAAAAACTACTTTTTTTGTTCGTATTTTTGACATATCTCATTGTGTTTTTACTCAAATTTCAATCGGGAGAGCTCGTTGGATGCGGAATTTGATTCCGCATCCAACGAGTACCCACACTGCATACTTTTAATAGACCCTGCTACCCCAAAAACAAGAAATACCTGAAAAAATGTGATGATGACATCATCATCACATTTTTTCAGGTATTTCTTGTTTTTGGGGTAGCGAGGTCCGTCAAAAGTATGCAGTGTGGGTACTCATTGGATGCGGAATCAAATTCCGCATCCAACGAGCTCTCCCAATCGAAATGTGAGTAAAAACACAGGGAGATATGTCGAAAATACGAACACAAAAAGTAGTTTTTTTCTTTCTTCCTCTAAAATTAATCAATATTATTTTATTATTTTAACTATTATTTTATTATTTTAACTATTATTTTATTATTTTCCTTAGGAGGCCCATTTTAGACCCCAAAATTCCTCTAATGAAAGGTCATTTTGACATACAACTCTTGAGAATTTTGACTTAAAACTTTTTGAGAATGAAGAGAAGAGAATATTGAAATTATTCCAATAATAAATGGACAATTAAATTCTCTCCCAATTTGAAATCATCAGTATTACAATTGTTCACAACAAGATAGTAGGGAAATGACACTATTTATTCATTGTTCAACATTTTTACATGAATTCTTTTGGGTATTTCGACCTGAGAGTATTCTGAACATGAAATAAAAAGGATATAAATAATAAAATAATATAATGAGCATTATAATATTCCCCAAAGACATCAATAGCTCACCCAAAGCGCAATCCCTCCATTGGCATGAATATGGTGTGAAAACTGGAAATAGTTGAGAGAGAGTGCTGCAATAGAAGAATCCACATTCTTTCCTGTGGATTACACATGAAAATAAGACTCCATTAAATATCCATGAAATACCTAAGTGTCTTTTCTAAAAACCAACTATAATGGGAATCTTTCACCCTCGAAATTGGCTTAAGCAAGAAAACTAGTCATCCACTAGCTCTCACAATTCACAAATGACAATTTCACAAATGAGCAAAAGCTTCTTCTCATGGATGATCCTTGTATTTTATAAAAATTATTAGTATTATAAGGTTTCAAATCCATCCATAAACCAAATCCAAATCGAATTGGTGTCGCTGCTCATGCTATGCCATGTGGCCTCTCTCTTCACCTTCCCTCTTCTCCCAAATTTGAGTAGGAACCTCTTGGCCTTCTCCAAATCCCAATTTTGACCTCCAAGATGCTCTATTCATGCCTGACATGTCAGTGTGTCAGTATGTCAAAATTTAGATCTGACTTGGTTCATAACTGTCACAAAATCTCCATCATTGGTGTCATAGCTGTCATAAATGTAAGGGGAATCTAGCCAAGTGTCCATGAAACTCCCATTTAGCTCTTCCTCTCCCATGTAAGTTACAATTCATCCCCAATTAGACCTATGAAGTATATGGACAAGTATATTAACATTATAATCCATACAAAAACATTATACTTCCCATGTATTCAAATTTGCAAGAGAAAGATACCATTTAACATAGGAATTCTAGCTAGTGTGGGCCCCATAGTCTCCATGTTTCTTCATGGTCCATTGTCACTTCCATTTTCTCTTGTATTTATTTAATAAGATAAATTATTAAATATTTATCCCCTTATAATTTCTAAACATCATTTATTATCCCCCTTATTCCAAATCTCAAAGCTTCCACCCCCAATCTACGAAACTAGTGATTTTCCATCCCTTTGACAACTTTCATGAATATGGAAAATGTGATTTGGCCATTGTGACCCAATTTAAAATTTGGGACATTATAGGTTATCCATATTTATCTTCCATCTTTGCTTTTATTTCTGTTCTTTACATTTCATTTTTCCTTTCAGTGTTTTTCCAAGCAGGAACCTACCCTTCTGTCCTATAGATAGAAGGGAGCCATTCCTTCCCCTGTAGCAAGGAGAAATCCCTACTACAATTGCATTGATTTCAATTATATCTTACATTTTACGATTTTTGCAAGTCGTTTCATTCTTAATACATTGTTCTGCATTCACATGAGTAGTCCCAAATTTTGGAGGTTGGTTTATCTTGTTTTTTGTCATAGGATAGATTCTTTTGTCATTCTGAAAATTGGGCATGGATGAATCTTATTGATTCACAGAGTAAAATCAGAGTTGGGACACATTTATCTTAGGTCAAAGTCTGGATAAGGCCTGGGATTTTTGTGTGTGTCAGTACACGTATATTTCTGGGGAAACTAAGGGTATGTATTTGTCGGGATTTAGGCAAGCTTATGCATCAATCACAATCACAACATGTGTCTCCTAAGGTCAAGTTCTATGCATCGAAGACCTTATCCAACCTTAGGGATATGATACTAACAAGAGTGATTGACTTTTCAAAGAAAAACATCATTGAAGACCATTGGGATCTCAACATCCCACAGGAGCATGTTTTCCCATTGTGGAGCCACTATTAACACACACTTCACCTCGATCAATGAGATGGAGATCATAAAAATTAAAAACAAGAAAGAATTTAAAGAAGCAAGAAAGGAGCTAGAGATGGATTTATCAAAATGTGTTTCCTTGACTGACCTTGGTTAAGGAAAGTATGTAGTGGATATTCTGAAGAGATTCAGAATGTTGGACTGTAAGGTGATAGCCACACCTATGGAATCTAACTTCAATCTACTATGTGAAGATTCATCATATTTGGTTGATGCCATGACGTATCGTCAAACGATTGGATCATTAATGCATTAATTGCAGTGAAGATATCATTATGGACTGACTAGAGATAGAATTGAAGGTATTTGTTTTCGACTTTGGATTTACCTAAGAAATATGATGATGTGATCCTCATGGGGAGAGTCATTTATAATGGGATCTACACAAAATATCCGAATTTAAATTTGAATAGAATAATTTCAATGGTAGGCTTGAGTATTACTAAAATACTACTCAAGGACAGACTTGAATGACTAAATTTTGCTTGCAAGAGAACCATGTTATGAAGCCTAATACTATTAAACTTCTTGAGTCTTATTTTGGTCTAGGTGTTCCATGTACCCTTGCTGGTTAGTGGTGATCAATGTATATGAATTTGAGGTTGTATTTTAGGTAGAAATAGATTCTACATTGTACTTTTTTGTTGTAGCATTGATGATTTGAGCTACGTTACCTTCATGCAGCTTATTTTAAGATTTATGGTTTGATATTTATCTCTTACATTGTCTCTTTCTTGCATGTGACAGGAAATGACGTTGGAATTAGAGAAAGCTAGGCCTAGGAGCTATCTCTTCACATAGATAGTTTCCTAACATTAAATGATAAATAACTAATTTGACAACACTTTCTCTAACTAAGAATGGGCTCATTTAAGTACATGAAACCATGTTGGTGTTTAGCACGAATATCTTGACAACTTTTTATGGTTTGTTTATTGCTTTTGTTTGAAGCATTTTGTCGATTTTTGAAGTTTGTGTGTATTTTGGTTAAATATTGTGTTAAGTCCTTTGAATGCTTCTAGTTCTCATTCGATGCTTGATTTAATCCTTTTTTGTGGCTTGAATCAAGGTAGGTTTTAGGGTTTGAGAAAAGATTATTTTATTAACTTTTAGTTGTCTTCAGTTTTTCGATTATTTTACGTTGATTGTAAATTTTCTTTTCAAATACTTATTGTTATTCAAAAAAATAGACAAGCTCTACATAGCTAAGTGAAGAAAAAAATGGTCTATCCACTAGGTTCCTATGCATTGATCATAGGATAGCTATTTTCACAAGACCAACATTCATCTAATGCAATAATCAATTGGCATGATTACAATGCATACTCGTATTATCCTCCATGACCATAATTTGCTAGTGGATGCCAACATCGAGCATAATGTATGATTCTATCAGTTTATTAGTTTGTCAAGATTCAGGTCCCCACATGTCCACGAGACCATTAAGGGACAAGATAACAAGTGGAGTCCCCACTTGCCCTAAATCTAGTCAGTGCAGTTGTGTTTCACTAACACCTTCCAGTTGTTACTTATGAGTCTACATGTTCTATTGATCATGATGTGATTCATGTTATTTGACTAATGTTGTTGTTCCTCTATTTTGACAATATTCTATAAATCAGTGAAAGATTCGCCAGTTTTTACAATTTTTTATAATGAAGTTAAATATTCGCCAAGATTTTACAATATCTTATAACTTAGTGAAAGATTTGCCAAGAGATTACAACATTATATAATAAAATGATAGATTCACCAAGATTCTACAACATTATATAATAAAATGAAAGATTCACCGGGATTTTACAACATTGTATAATAAAAATGAAAGACTCATCAAAATTTTGATATATACATATTATATTATTGATAAAATCGCCTTCAAATTTTCCTATATATTGAAGAGATTCACCCATTTTTTATACATATAAATCTAGGGGGGTTCTTAAAATCATCCTTAGAGAGAGAGTGATGGGGGGTTATCCATTTTCCATTTAGATAGACAAAAAGAGAGAGAGAGAGAGATTCAAGGTTAGGGGTTTAGAGGGAGAGATAGAGAGATATTGGTGATTTAGATAGATATAGAGAAAGAGAAAGAGAGATAGAGATTGCAAATGATTAGGGTTTAGGGGTTAGACAATCAGATAGATAGAGATCAAAATTGCAGGCAAATATATTAAGAGAGATAGAGAGATTAGGGTTAGTGGTTTAGAGAGAGAGAGAGATTTGAGGTTAGGGTTTTAAGGGTTTAAAAAGAGTGAGATTGGGGGTTGATGGTTTAAACAAACATAGAGAGAGAGAGAGAGATTAGGTGTTAGGGATTTATAGAGAGATAGAGGGTTAGGGGTAAAGGAGTTAGAGTGAGAGTGAAATTTAGGATTAAGGATATATAGAGAGAGAGATAGGGTGTTAGGAATTTACAAAGAGAGAGAGAGAGAGAGAGAGAGAGAGAGAGAGAGAGAGATTAGGGTTTATGGAGCTAGAGAGAAAGAGAAAGAGATAGATATTGTGGGTTATTGGTTAGGAATTTTCAGAAATAGATGGTAAGATTTGTGGTAGGAATTTACAGAGAGAGAGAGAGAGAGAGAGAGAGAGAGAGAGAGAGAGATTAGGGTTAATGGAGCTAGAGAGAAAGAGAAAGAGAGAGATATTGTGGGTTATTGGTTAGGGGTTTTCAGATAGAGATGGTAAGATTTGTGGTTAGGATTTTGGAGAGAGAGAGAGAGAGAGGTTTATTAGGTGATGGGTTTAAACATAGAGATAGAGATCACGGGTTAATGGTTAGGGGTTTAGAGGGGTTTTAAAAAAGAGATGGTAAGATTTGCGGTTAGTAGATTGGAGAGAGAGAGAGAGAGAGAGAGAGAGAGAGGTTTATTAGGTGATGGGTTTAAATAGAGAGATAGAGATCAGGGGTTAATGGTTAGGGGTTTAGAGTGACAATGAGAAAGAGATTTGGGATTTAGATAGAGAGAAATAGTGTGTTATGCGTTTAGAGATGGAGAGAGATATAGAGAGAGATCGGGGGTTAGTTGTGTAGAGAAAGAGGGAGATTTGGGGTTAGTGGTGTATAGAGAGAGGGATATTGGGGGTTTATAGTGCAAAGAAAGGGATATTGAGGGTTTGTGGTGAAGAGAGAGAGGGATATTGGTTGTTAGTGGTGTAAAGAGAGAGAGAGAGAGAGATTGAGGGCTAGGGGCTTGGAGAGACAAAGAGAGATTCTAGATGGAGGTAGTGAGGGATAGAGCTATATTGGTGTTTATGGTTTTAGAGAGAGAGAGGCGGGGTTTAGAATTTTATAGATGGATATAGATAGACAAGTTGTTAGGGTTTATATGTTCATATAGATAGAGAGAAATATTAGCAGTAATATTTTAGGGATTTTAATAGATAGATAAATACAGAGAGAGTGAAATTGTGGGTTAGATAAAGAGAGATATGTTGGGTTAGGGTGTTGAAGAGAGAGAGAGAGAGAGAGATTAGGGGTTAGGATTATAGAGAAACATATTAAAGGTTTAGAGAGAGAGATGAGTTTCGGGTTTAGAGTGACAATGAGAAAGATATTTGGGATTTAGATAGAGAGAGAAATAGTGGGTTATGGGTTTAGAGATGGAGAGAGATATAGAGAGAGATTGGGGGTTAGTTGTGTAGAGAGGGATATTTGGGGTTAGTGGTGTATAGAGAGAGGGATATTGGGGGTTTGTGGTGTAAAGAGAGAGGGATATTGGGGGTTAGTGGTGTAAAGAGAGAGAGGGAGATTGAGGGTTAGGGGCTTGGAGAGAGAAAAAGATATTTTGGATGGAGGTAGCGAGGGATGGAGCTATATTGGTGTTTATGGTTTTAGAGAGAGAGAGGTGGGGTTTAGAATTTTAGATAGATATATATAGATAGATAGGTTGTTAGGGTTTAGACGTTTAGATAGATAGAGAGAAATATTGGTAGTAATATTTTAGGGATTTTAATAGATAGATAAATAAAAACAGAGAGTGAAATTGGGGTTAAATACTAGAGAGATATTTGGGGTTAGGGTATTAAAGAGAGAGATTAAGGGTTAGGTATATAGAGAAACATATTAAAGGTTTAGAGAGAGATGAGTTTGGGGTTGAGAGTGACAATGAGAAATATATTTGGGATTTAGATAGAGAGAGAAATAGTGGGTTATGGGTTTAGAGATGGAGAGAGATATAGAGAGAGATTGGGGGTTAGTTGTGTAGAGAGAAAGGGAGATTTGGGGTTAGTGGTGTATAGAGAGAGGGATATCGGGGGTTTGTGGTGTAGAGAGAGAGGGATATTGGGGGTTAGTGGTGTAAAAAGAGAGAGGGAGATTGAGGGTGAGGGGCTTGGAGAGAGAAAGAGAGATTGTGGATGGAGGTAGCGAGGGATGGAACTATATTGGTGTCTACGGTTTTAGAGAGAGAGAGGCGAGGTTTAGAATTTTAGATAGATAGATATAAATAGACAGGTTGTTAGGGTTTAGACGTTTAGATAGATAGAGGGAAATGTTGGTAGTAATATTTTAGGGATTTTAATAGATAGATAAATACAAAGAGAGAGTGAAATTTGGGGTTAGATAAAGAGAGATATTTGGGGTTAGGGTATTAAAGAGAGAGAGAGAGAGAGAGAGAGAGAGAGAGAGAGATTAGGGGTTTAGATAGATAGACAAAGAGAGATTTGGGGTATATATATTGGGGGACATAGTGGAGGTGAAAGGTTAGAGAGAGAGGGGGGGCTAGGGGTTTTAAGTGAGAGAGTGAGAGGGAGAGGGGGATATATACTGGTGGTTAGGGGTTTAGAGAGAGAGAGAGATATTAAGGGTTTAGATAGATATATATAGAGAGAGAGAGATTAAGGGTATATATTAGGTGTTTAGAGACAGGGAGGGAGAGAGTGGATGGGGGTTACGGGTTTAGACAGAGAGAGAGAGAGAGAGAGATATTAGGGGTATATATATTGGAGGATAGGGGTGTAAAGAGATAGAGAGAGATATTGGGAGTTTGGTGTTTAAATAGTGAGTGAAAAAGAGAGAGAGAGAGATTATGGGTCAAAGAGGGTGATTGAGGGTTAGGGGTTAGGGAAAGAGAAATATTGAAGGTTAAATTTTTAGAGAGAGAGATCAGAGAGAGAGATTGGGGTTTAAATATAGATAGTGGGTTAGGTTAGGGGCTTAGAGAGAGATAGAGAGATTAGGGGTTTAGATAAATAGATAATGAGATATTAGGGGTATATATATTGGGGGATAGGGGTTTAAAGAGAGAGAGAGATATATTGATAGTTTTGGTGTTTAAAGAGTGAGAGAGAGAGAGAGAGAGAGAGAGAGAGAGAGAGAGAGAGATTATGGGTAAGAGAGGGTGATTGGGCATTGGGGGTTTAGGGAAAGAGAAATATTGGAGGTTAAAGTTTTAGAGAGAGAGAGAGAGATATTGGAGTTTAAAGATAGATAGCGGGTTAGGTTAGTAGGTTAGGTTAGGGCTTAGAGAGAGAGAGAGAGAGAGAGAAATCAGGGGTTAGGGGCTTAGAGAAAATGAGAGTTCGGGGGTTTGGGGTTTATATAGATAGATAGAAAGAGAGAGAGATGATTGGGGGTTTAGGAAATTAAATAGAGTGAGAGAGAGAGGGAGAAGATTGGGGGTTTAGGAAATAAAATAGAGCGAGAGAGAGAGATTGGGGGTTTAGGAAATTAAATAGAGAGAGAGAGAGAGGTTTGGGGTTAGTGGTTTAGAGAGAGAGGTTTGGGGTTAGTGGTTTAGAGAGAGAGATTGGGGGTTAGGGGTTTAAATAGTGAGAGAGAGAAGTTGGGGGATAGGGATTTAAATAGAGCTAAAGAGTGATAGAGAGAGGTTGGGGGTTATAGAGTTTAGAGTTTAGATATTGGGGGTTAATAGTTAGGGGTTTAGAGTGACAGTGAGAAAGAGATTTGGGATTTATATAGTGAAAATAGAGCTAAAGAGTGATAGAGAGAGATTGGGGGTTAATGGTTAGAGGTTTAGAGTGATAGTGAGAAAGAGATTTGGGATTTAGATAGAGAGAGAAATAGTGGGTTAGGGGTTTAGAGATGGAGAGAGATATAGAGAGAGATTAGGGGTTTGTGGTGTATAACGAGAGGGATATTGGGGCTAGAGAGAGAGGCATATTGGGGGTTTGTGGTGTAGAGAGAGAGAGAGCGATATTGGGGGTTTGTGGTGTACAGAGAGAGGGATATTGGGGGTTTGTGGTGTAGAGAGAGAGAGATTTAGGGGTTAGTGGTTTAGGGAGGGAGACAGAGTGGAGTTTAAAGTTTAGAGAGGAGGGGGGATAGGGGTTCAAAGTGAGAGAGAGAGAGGGAGAGGGAGGTATATACTAGTGGTTAGGGGTTTAGAGAGAGAGAGATATTAAGGGTTTAGATAGATAGATAGAGAGAGAGATACTAAGAGTATATATTAGGTGTTTAGAGATAGGGAGGGAGAGAGTGGATGGGGGTTAGGGGTTGAGGGAGGGAGAGAGAGAGAGAGAGAGAGAGAGATTAGGGGTATATATATTGAGGGAGATAGTGGAGGTTAAAGGTTAGAGAGAGAGAGGGGGATAGGGGTTTAAAGTGAGAGAGGGAGAGAGAGGGAGAGGGGGATATATCCTGGTGATTAGGGGTTTAGAGAGAGAGATATTAAGGGTTTAGATAGATACAGAGAGAGAGAGAGAATAAGGGGAGAGAGACTGAGAGAGAGAGAGAGAGAGATTAGGGGTTTAGATAGATAGACAAAGAGAGATTAGGGGTATATATATTGGGGGACAGAGTGGAGGTTAAAGGTTAGAGAGAGAGGGGGGCTAGGGGTTTAAAGTGAGAGAGAGAGAGGGAGAGGGGGATATATACTAGTTGTTAGGGGTTTAGAGAGAGAGATATGTTAAGGGTTTCGATAGAGAGAGAGAGAGATTAAGGGTATATATTAAGTGTTTAGAAATATGGAGGGAGAGAGTAGAAGGGGGTTAGGGGTTTAGGGAGAGAGAGACAGAGAGAGAGAGAGAGAGAGAGAGATTGGGGAGGGAGGGATATATAGTCACTGGTAAGGCGTTTAGAGAGAGAGGGAGGGAGATTAGGGGTTTAGATAGATAGATAGATAGATAAAGAGAGATTAGGGCTATATATATTGGGGGATAGGGGTTTAAAGAGAGAGAGATATATATTGGGATTTTTGGTGTTTAAAGAGTGAGTGAAAGAGAGAGAGAGAGAGATTGGGGTTAGGGGTTTAGGGAGAGAGGGAGAGAGCGAGAGAAATTAGGGAGGGAGGGATATATAGTCACTAGTTAGGGGTTGAGAGAGAGAGAGAGAGAGAGATATTAGGGGTTTAGATATATAGATAAAGAGAAATTAGGGGTATATATATTGGGGGACAGAGTGGAGGTTAAAGGGTAGAGAGAGAGGGGGGGCTAGGGGTTTAAAGTGAGAGAGAGAGAGAGGGAGAGGGGGATATATACTAGTGGTTAGGGGTTTAGAGAGAGAGATATATTAAGGGTCAAGCTAGATAGATAGATAGAGAAATATTAAGGGGAGAGAGAGACATTAGGGGTTTGGATAGATAGATAAAGAGAGATTAGGGGTATATATATTGGGGGACAGGGTGGAGGTTAAAGGTTAGAGAAAGAGGGGGGGATAATGGTTTAAAGTGAGAGAGAGAGAGGGAGAGGGGGATATATACTGGTGGTTAGGGGTTTAGAGAGAGATATATATTAAGGGTTTAGATAGATATATAGGTAGAGAGACATTAAGCATATATATTAGGTGTTTAGAGAAAGGGAGGGAGAGAGAGAGAGAGATTAGGGGTTTAGATAGATAGATAAAGAGAGACTAGGGGTATATATATTGGGGGATAGGGGTTTAAAGAGAGAGGGAGAGATATTGGGAGTTTTGGTGTTTAAAGAGTGAGTGAAAGAGAGAGAGATATATTATGGGTCAGAGATGGTGATTGAGGATTAGGGGCTTAGAGAGAGAGAGAGAGAGAGAGAGAGAGAGAGAGAGAGATTACGAGTTTAGATAGATAGATAAAGAGAGATTAGTGGTATATATATTGGGGGATAGGGGTTTAAAGAGATAGAGATATTAAGGGTTTAGATAGAGAGAGAGAGAGAGAGATTAAGGGTATATATTAGGTGTTTAGAGATGGGGAGGGAGAGAGTGGATGGGGGTTAGGGAGAGAGAGAGAGAGAGAGAGAGAGACAGAGATTCAGGTTTAAAGATAGATAGTGGGTTAGGTTAGCCGGTTAGTTGCTAAGAGAGAGAGAGAGAGAGAGAGAGAGAGAGATTATGGGTTATGGGCTTAGAGAAAATGAGAGTTTGGGAGTTTGGGGTTTATATATATAGATAGAAAGATAGAGAGATACGATTGGTGGTTTTAGGAAACTAAATAGAGTGTGAGAGAGAGGGAGAATATTGGGGGTTTAGGAAATCAAATAGAGAGAGAGAGAGAGAGAGATTGGGGGTTTTGGAAATTAAATAGAGAGAGAGAGAGAGGTTTGGGGTTAGTGGTTTGGAGAGAGAGATTGGGGGTTAGGGGTTTAAATAGTGAGAGAGAGAAGTTGGGGGATAGGGATTTAAATAGAGCTAAAGAGATATAGAGAGAGATTAAGGGTTATTGAGTTTAGAGTTTAGAGATTGGGGGTTAATGGTTAGGGGTTTAGAGTGATAGTGAGAAAGAGATTTGGGATCTAGATAGAGAGAGAAATAGTGGGTTAGGGGTTTAGAGATGGAGAGAGATATAGAGAGAGATTAAGGGTTTGTGGTGTACATAGAGAGGGATATTGGGGGTTTGTGGTGTAGAGATAGAGGCATATTAGGC
This sequence comes from Pseudotsuga menziesii, assembly GCA_001517045.1. NCBI lineage: Eukaryota > Viridiplantae > Streptophyta > Pinopsida > Pinales > Pinaceae > Pseudotsuga > Pseudotsuga menziesii. Next base: position 820 of record LPNX010979154.1, on the reverse strand, counting down.
GTTTGTGGTGTAGAGATAGAGGGATATTGGGGGTTTGTGGTGTAGAGAGAGAGAGATATTGGGGGTTTGTGGTGTAGAGAGAGAGAGATATTAGGGATTATTGGTTTAGGGAGGGAGACAGAGTGGAGGTTAAAGGTTAGAGAGAGGGGGGTGGCTAGGGGTTTAAAGTGAGAGAGAGAGAGGGAGAGGGGGATATATACTAGTGGTTAGGGGTTTAGAGTGAGAAATATATTAAGGGTTTAGATAGATAGAGAGAGATTAAGGGTATATATTAGGTGTTTAGAGACAAAGAGGGAGAGTCTGGATGGGGGTTAGGGGTTTAGGGAGTGAGAGAGAGAGAAATTGGGGAGGGAGGGATATATAGTCACTAATTAGGGGTTTAGAGAGAGAGAGAGAGAGAGAGAGAGAATAGGGGTAAATATATTAGGGGATAGGGATTTAAAGAGAGAGAGAGAGAGATATTGAGAGTTTTGGTGTTTAAAGAGTGAGTGAAAGAGAGAGATTGGGGTTTAAAGATAGATAATGGGTTAGGTTAGCAGGTTAGGTTAGGGATGAGAGAGAGAGAGAGAGAGAGAGAGAGAGAAATTAGGGGTTAGGGGCTTAGATAAAATGAGAGTTTGGGGGTTTGGAGTTTAGATATATAGATACAAAGAGAGAGAGATGATTGGTGGTTTAGGAAATGAAATATATTGAGAGAGAGAGGGAGAAGATTGAGGAGAGCGAGCGAGAGAGATTGGGGGTTTAGGAAATTAAATAGAGAGAGAGATATTGCTAGTTAGTGTTTAGAAAAAAGAGAGATATTGAGTGTTAGTGTTCATGG
>LPNX010979143.1:1052997-1063126 GCA_001517045.1 Pseudotsuga menziesii | reverse complement strand
TTGAGGGATCTTCTTTGGATGGTGAGAGCTTGATCTTTAATTGCTCCCATCTTCTCTTCTCTTCTTATGAGTCAAGCTTCTTCTTCTTCTCGAAGTTTGCAGAAAGTAATCACTTCCTTCTGGAACACATTCCTTGAATGAATGAATTCCATGATCCTGGGAGGCCATTCAAGGTGGCCATCACCACTTCTGCATTCTTCACTTCTGCTTCAAGTTGTTCTTGATTTGAGAGACTCTTATGACTGCATGGTCTCTGCATTCTAGATCTTCACATTCTTCAACTGAATTCTTTAGGTCATGTTCTAATTTCTATTCTTCCCTTCAAATAGCTTGGTCAAGGAATCAAACATCTTCAGTGTCTTTAAGGAATACACTTGTGGTACAAGTTGATCTGTGACTGAATCAACCATCCCTTTCTTGGCCTTGACCAAGTTCTTTTTGTGAAGGGCTTCTAGCCTCATCTCCCTCTGAAACTGGAACCTCCATACTCATGTAGGTGTCCAATCCATTTTCTTCAGAGGGATCATATACTTCCAGCATTGGAAGTTGTCAACTTCCCCAAGCTTGTCACCAAGCTGATGTGATATATCATATTGAAATGAGAACCTCAAATGGAAATAGCAAAGGATTAGATCTTACTGATTTGAGGTGTCCGTCCTTGTCCTGGAGTTCGCTGATCTAGGGTTTGTCGTAGAAACCCTAATTTTCAAAACTTGGAATCTTTCAGATCTGATTGGATCAAAATATAGATCTCTTCAAATGGAGCTGACCAATGTACTCCTTTTCTGAAAACAATGGAGGGAAGCTCCCTGAACAGGAAGCCCTAATTTTCTGATTTCTTTTGCAGAAATTCCTGTTACTGTTTCTGTAATATCTCTGAAATTACTTCTCCTATATGTCTTAAATTTCACATTGAAGTAACCTTGCATGTCCCTGATCCAACACCATAGTTTTCATCAGAATTTGTTTCACCATTTGGGATTTATGATCCTTTTCCCAAGGTGACCTGTTACAGGACTGTTCAGAACATCAAAGTTGTATGGCATTCCACGTGTCACTGGTTCATATTCTGAGTCTGATATTCATACCACAGAAATTAAAGTCCATGGCCTTTCTGGAACATTTTCAGAAATTCCATTTGGACCTCTGTAGCCCAATATATTGCAATTATCCCCAGGTGTCCTGTTTATGGATGATTTCTGGAAGAGGTTTGAACCCTAACTGGGAGAGATCATATCTCCCAGAATATAGCGAATTTGAGGCTGATATTTGGACACTGTGTTCATCAGGATTTTATCTTAGGCACCTGTAATTTTCAGCTTCTGAGACTTCTCCAATATTGGAATATAGCGACTGTACCAAAACTTAGCAGTTTTAGTATTTAGGGTTTCTCCTAGCTCAGGTTCAAACTAGGGTTTGACTTTCCTGGAGTTTCACCCAACCAAATTTCTTGATCCAGGTCTCCAAAATTCGGTTTTGATGAGGATAAAAATCCTATTCTGGTCTCACTCAAAAATTCCTCTTCTGTAGAAATCCCTAATTTCCACATCGAAACTGAAAATGCTTGAAATTGAATTCCGCATCGACAGAAAGATGCACCCTTTAAAGGAGAGTCATCCTAGCATACTTTTGCTGAAAATATGTGGAGGAAGATCCACAAAATAGGAAGCCCTAGTTTCTGTAGCTACACAATGTCTTCTTCTCAGGTTAGCTCTGAAACCATGTTAGTTTTTCAACATTTAAGCTAGCATTATGTTAGGATCTTTTCACTGAGAGAATAACAAGCACAGCAATAACATAAGCGCATCACATGAGACAAGAGACACAAAGAGTTTTGACAGGGGAAACCATAAATAGAGAAAACCCCTCAACTTCCTCTAAGATAGTATCACCACAAGATGTGAAACCCAAAACAGTAAGATGACCTCCCAACACAACAGCAGCCTTCTGTCTTCTATCAAGACAAAGTATTTCCTTCTCCAAATGTGCGCCACACTTGAGAGAGCAAGCGATGTAATTCACAAGTGATAAATAGAGAGACTCTCACTCTCTATTTATATTCTTCCGTTGACTTGAAGTGCACTCAACCATGTAGGCTTAACTTACAATTACTTACTTGAGCCTACACCTTGATTAGTGTATAATAACCCAAGTGCCCCGAAACTGTGGGGACTTACCTAATGACTTGACAAGACTTGTTTACATTAATAATCCTCCCAATCGGAACATCGGGGTAAGACAATATGACTCAAATACATAATAGAAACATCCCGGAATAAACATCGGGTTACAATATATAAAATACATATAAGAATACATTCCGAAGTTACATATACATCAACATCTATGGGATGCTTTGTCATGTGGTATCACTCCGCTGGAAGTCTGACTAGACTCTCAACTGGTGGTTTCCAAGCTCAATCGAGCTTATCAGGTGTGAAACCCTATTCTATTGCGTCATTTTATGCAAGTTAGGTTATTGGAAAGAAATTTTGAATTCATTACATTCAATCATATTCCAAGAAATCAGAATTCATTAACTGATGCATACGCTAATTACATCTTGGATTGGCATTTAACACATTTTTTATAAAAATATATAGCATACACATAAGAAACATTTGTAAATAACCGACAAATATATATATATATGTGTGTGTGTGTGTGTGTGTGTGTGTGTGTGTGTGTGTGTGTGTGTGTGTGTGTGTGTGTGTGTGTGTGTGTGTGAATATATGTCTATAGATAGGTCAATTCTCTGATCCTCAGATCCAGTCATAACTGTATAATATACAAAAAATATACAAAATATGGATCATAGTCCATCAAATTCCCTAGATCTAAGCAGGACCACCCTGGTCAGTTGGACCACCTTGGCCCCCTTGGTCTCCCTGTACTCTGGCTTCTTTATCCTCTTTGGCTTTAGAAGCCTCAACAAAATCTATGTATACTAAAACTGCTCTGGCTACCTGCCTCAAAAGGTGTATCCAGACAGGTGGAACTCCAACCACAAACTCCTGCATGACGGCTAGGATGTGCTCTATCCGCAAGGTGGGCACTCTCTGGGTAAGCCTTTCCAGCTTCCCCTCTAGAACTCTAATCAGATCCTGGTCTTCGCCTAAGACAGGATGCACATACATGCGTGGATGCCCTTTAGGGTGGATTGGTCCAATATCCGCATTTTGACATGTTTATAGGATTATAACTCTCATACATATGTATATATCTATATATTTAAAATTGATAAAAAATTAAAAACATGAAAATAAAAATTACCTAGCTCTCCCCATGCTCCTCTTGGAGGAAGGACAAGGTCTGGATCACCACGAAAATCCATCCCAGCATATGTAAATTGCTCCAATGCTGGAAACTACCGCTCGCACCAAAAGTAGAAGTCATCATCATATACACTCTACATTGAGCCACCTCCTCCCTGGCAGAGGAAGATATCTCCCCATCTACTCAGCCTAGGCTGACGAGGAGAACGAACTGGTAGGGGTACTGCAGGGCTCAATCCCGACACTCTCTCTTGAAGAAGGTAACTAGTATGCTAGAATATCCAAAGTTCTTCCTCCTTCCTCTCTTGCAGTCAGAGAGTTGCTTTCTCAAAATCAGGATAACTCCCAAGCAGCAATCATATAGGGCACCCTGCATGCAATCCACTGCCAACCTCATCTGGTTCCATGTAGCGAGATGAATAGAAGATGATCCCGCAACCCTCACTATGGTACTTGTTAATACCTATAGAGGAAAATCACATATGTGTACAATAGGGATGCAAATCCCTCTCTTTTGGGTACCTAGTGCGTAGTATATATCAATGTAGTTTTGGACACTCAGAGGGTCACCGCCTCTGCCGGTTCCCTCCAATTTGACTAGATCTCCTCGTCATGAAAGACCGACAATGAAATATATATCCTTTGAAGTAATATTGAAGGTTGAACATGCCTAAATCATGATCCCAGTAGTTTATCATGAACTCGAGCAGGCCGACATTGGCCCACATAGGTGATGTGCAAAAGAATTTCAACAACCCACTTGACTGCAAAACATTCATGGTGGGGGCACTTTGGAGTGATTCTTGATCCATATCATCATGCTCATGCTCCCTCCACTCAAGCACCATCTTCAAACCTAGTAAAAAAACATTGCAAACCTTTAGTTTCATGAAAAAATTCAAAATTTTGACCCAAACCACTACTTTTCCCCCTCACGTAGCCTATGTGACTGTCTATTTAGGTATGTTGCGTACTGTATGCGACTATCCTTCAGGGAAACCCGCGTACAGAATGCATGTACGTGAGTTTCAATATAAGGAACTCACGTACACAGCATTCCTTGCTTAAGGGAGATCAAAAATATAAAATTTGGACTCAATTTTGAAATTTACTAGGATCAAATTGAAGAGCTTAGGGTGTAGTCTTACCTGACACTTGTGGAATTGGATTTGGTCCACTGGATTGTCCACACTGATCAACTGAAGGTAGAGGTGAAAACTTGTCTTTTATGGATAAAATTAAAAATGGTGAGTTTTATTTATGTTTTCTAACTATTTATAGAAATAAAATTTCTCAAGTAGCTTTTTTACTATAGCTCATAATTCACTAAACTAATACCATATCTCTTTTTGCCTTGTAACATGTTTATCATTGTTTTAAGGTGTTTTTTGCTCATATAGGGTGGTTTTTTGTCATTTCACATGCATTTTACAGCTATACTTAGTCCATCTTAAACTTAGCAATCAACATTTTAACGACGGACTATGATATCTTAAACCATTAGCTCCTTGTATTTACCATTGTTCTTCTGTGGATAGGGCCTTCCTCTCATGAGTATCCTCATTTAGAACCTATGTTGTCTTTCGATACTCATGTTGCAGCTGTCTTAGGTACAGGGGAATCCTCGTAGCTAATTTTCACGCCAAATGGAGCCTCATTTTGGTCTCTTTTTACAAGCTATCCCTTTATAGGACTCCCCGCCTTTATGGAGTTTCTTTAGGACCAGGTCTGACTCCTCAAAACAGACTTGACTGCCGAGTCAACTTGTCCGTTCAAGCTCATTAAGAATATGTGAATGGACATCCGCATTGGTGGTGGGCTATCTCTTTCTGGTACCATGCGGAATAATACAAGAAAGGATCACTCTCTTTTCTACAGAATTGAGAAGAGTATTCTTAGGCATAGGTTTATCACTTTTTCAGACCTGAGGGACTAAATTTATGGAAAAGGAACACCCAGTATGAGCTTAATTTTCTCTTTTTCATGCTCTGGACCTAAAACATGAAAAAGATTCTGAGTGTACTTTATGTCTTTCTCATGCTCGTTAAACACTAAACAACAAGGCATCGAGTTTATTGTTGTAAGCCCCATTTCTCGTACTCAAATGGATCTTTCCGTGTGATCTTGCTTTCCTTCACACTCGTAAAAATCAAGCTAGATGCTTCTCTTGAAGGAGCGTTGGGTAGGTAGTAATTTAACCTTTTTCAGACCTCCTTGACTAAGTACGAAAACAGTTCACCTTTTCTTCTATGGAAGTTAAGAGTGTTCTTTTGTGGCATGTTTTATACTTTTCCGGCCTCAGGAGACTAAATTGGATGAAAAAGGACCCCCCTGGAGTCTTCTTTGGAGTTTTCAGACTCTCTAAGTGTGGAAACACCAACTAAGCATGTACTAGTTTGGGCTCATTAAATCCACGAATCAGTGACACTATAAAGTATTATTCTCTCTTCTCTTCAAGCTTGTTAAAAAATGAAGAGAGATCCAAGTTGAATTTCCTTGACTCATTAAAATTTAATAGGGAAGGTAAAGAAGAAGTTTTCTCTTGGTTTTCAATTAGTGGCAGCATGTCATCCTTGAACATAGAACTCTCTATCTTTTCCGATACCCATGTCTTAGTGTTCACTTTTAGTTCAGCTATTACTTCGAGTTTATTACTCCTCCTCTTGTTAGTTCTACCTGGGGAATCTCATCATTTCTCCTACGTGACAGATAAGTCTGGTTGTTCTATTTATAAAGTTAAAAGTTGCCTTGGGTCATCTCTGTGTTGTGCTCACTATTCAAGGACTTAACTCAATGTCTGATATATATCATGATCCCATCATTTTCGTATCTATTATCACTTGTGTCTCCCTTCCTTTACCCAGTTCCTAGTCACTCTTGTGATCCGTTGGAGGATCTATTTCTTTCCTTATCACAATACGATTTCACATCAGCACTTCCTGACGACGAATACCTAGAGTTTTGACGACCGTACCTTGGGATTCACTTTCATTATTGATGAATTCCTTTGCCTCAGTTGTCGATTAACACCTATTGATTGACAATCTATTGAATCCACTCCATGCTCCACTTCAACCTGCATTTATTCACATGGCTTGGATTGTACTGGTTCTTTGGGATTGTTTATAAGACCTTAGTTCTCTATCTATGGACTAAGTTGCGCGAGATTATGTTCTATCCATTTACATAGCTTCCATATCTTTAAAGAATCATCATTATTGTATAGTGTGGCTTCAATCCACCTTTGTAATATGCATGGTCTTGTACCCGTACTATATGATGTACTCAAACATTGTAAAGGAGCTAGTGTTCCAGTATATTGAACATAGCATCCTCAGATATGACTTTGTATATGAAATTATTATGTACTTGTTTCAGGTACTACCTCTTCTCCATTGGATTTCTGAGTTCTCCAAAGCTAATGTAGCATAATGTATTTTGGCCATCGCTTCCCTATGACCTCACACATTAGGGGGCATCTGTTATCCACCCAAATGGCACTTCTCCATCCGAGTGTCGACACTCCATATGTTGGCACACAAAAAGACACTTATGGATTGAAGGTTGCCTAAACACTATACATGGGCATGACATGAGATGCATTCACTATCCAACCAGCTTTCCATTTTACGTTTTCATATGTTGAATTCCGTAGGCAACTATCTCCATAGCAACTCACGTACATACGCGACTATCTCCACAGCATCCCATGTATTGTACATGAGTATCTTCATTGCAACCCACGTACAGATCTGTATGTGGGTTTCCCTTATAGGAACTCGTGTGTCATACGCAGGTTTCTAGTATCAATACTCACGTACACATCCATTCGACATTAAAAATAATAAAACATGATTAATGGAGATTTTTTGAGCCCTAATCATTAACTATCTCAACTATCTCAAGCTCCTTAACCTTCGAAAATGCTCTATTTCCTAAAGTATAAATAAAGGCCTTGGGGAGGGCACTAATCAATCAATCTTGGAGAGCAAAGTTATGCTGGTGGTATATCTTCAGAAGTCTTTGGAGCAGCAGAATTCAGAATCCTTTGGTTGCAGAGGAGTCCTTGTTTCAGGCATTGGGTTGTACACTTATCTCATTCACTATTGTTAATAAAGAGAATTATTTTTCCAACCTTGTGTTGAGTATCTTTCATGTATCATTATTTGATGAATATTTTTGATTAAGCACTCTATATATTGTTCATCTAACTTGTCATATCTACATGCATAAGATTGTACTTGGATAATTGTCTCTTTGCAGGTGAAGGAGGTGCATCCTTGAAAGCTTTGGAGAAGAGCAGAGTGGGAGAAGACAAAGCTTGGATCAACCGTCATTAATCAGGTGAGTCCAACATATATTCTGATTTCCTTTCTGTACTTTAAAGCTGATTCTCTGCAAGTTTTAGAAGTACGTTTGTAACCCCAGAACCTCGGTTACAAGGGTGTTTATTCCTGAACAACATGGGCTAAGAAGGTAGGGGGTACCTTGTAGATGGATTTTTCATATGCAACAATTCCTGTTTTTGGAGGTGAAAATAGGAGGTTGTATAGAGAGTTACAGTTTGCTTATATTTTTACTGGTGATAGGAATCCAACAAATCATCCTTTATATGCTGTAGAAAAGGATTTGGGCTCTTACATGTTACACGTTAGTGATGATAATACATCTGGTATGTTACAGGTGGAGAAGGAAAAACCAGTCAAGCATTCTGTAGCACAAAAAGATGGGTTGTGGAAAATGTATTTTGATGGCTTCTCATCCAAGGAGGGAGCAGGAGCAGGTATTATGTTGATTTCCCCTGGTGGTGCATCAGTAAGTTTGATGTATAAGTTGGAGTTTATCAATAAAAATAATACAACAAAATATGAGGCATTGTTGTTGGGATTAAAGGCTGCAAAATATATGGGCATTCAACAAATTTTTGTTTATGGTGACTCTGAATTAGTTGTCCACCGGGTAAGAGACAATTGTCAAGTAAAGAAGGATTTGTTGAAAGTGTATAGGAATGAGTTTTGGGACATGATAGATAATTTGTTTATTGCATTTAAAATTTCCTATATTCCTAGAGATCATAACTAGACTGTTGATTCACTTTCTCTAGCAGCTACTCATTTCAAGATTCCAAAAACAACTCATTTAAAGTATCCTATAGAATTCAGGTATAGACCTTTAGTTCCTGATAATATCAAACAATGGAGAGTTTTTGAAGATGAATTGGAGATTAAGATATTTTTAGAATTGACTGGTGAATTCTGTAATTCTTTAATTGATCAAGAGTAGGATGATGGAACTAAAAATGTAGAGGACTATGCTGAAAATGAAATTGCTGGTCATAAAATTATCGAGCTGAAAGGTAATTTTATTCCCAAGGGTTTAGTTCCCCTTGAGAGGATTTTTTCAAAATATGACACTCCATTAAAACTAGCTATGTAGTCCTCAGAAGAGAATGTAATGGACTGTAATATTGGTACAAAGGAGCATCCCAGGATAGTAAATATTTCCAAAGCACTTTCAGTGGAGAAAATAGCTAGGTACATTAAATTGCTGAAAGAATATGTTGATATTTTTGTTTGGTCATACGAATATTTAAAAACTCATGACACTAGTATTATTCAGGATAAAGTGCCTATGAAACCTAATGTAAAACCATTTAGACAGAAATAAAGAAGAATCAATCCTGCATTATTTCCTGTCATAGAAAAAGAGGTTAGAAAATTATTGGATGCAAATATTATTGTTCCTCTTAGATACTCATCATGGGTATCAAACTTAGTTCCGGTCAGGAAAAAGAATGGAAAGATAAGGTTGTGTGTATACTTCCGTAATATGAATAGGTCCTCACTGAAACATAATTACCCATTACCAAAAATTGATTAAATCTTGCAGAAGGTAGTGGGTGATGAAAGAATTTCAATGGTGGATGGATTTTCTGAGTATAACCATATTGGAATGGATCCAGATGACCAATAAAATACAGCCTTCACTACCCCTTGGGGTACTTTCATGTATGACAAAATTCCATTCGGATTGATGAATGTTGGAGCCTCCTTTCAAAGGGCTATGGATATAGCCTTTGTTGGGGAGAAGGATAAGTTTGTTGCAATCTACTTGGATGATATTACACTATTCTCACAATCTAATGAAGAACATCTAAAGCACCTTAAACAAACTTTCTTAAAATGCAGAAAGTATGGACTGTCACTAAATCCAAAAAAGTCTCATTTTGCTGTGTAGGAGGGTAAGCTATTAGGACATTTGGTTTCAGCTGATAGGATCAAAATTGATCCAAAAAGAGTCAAGGACATTCTGAAAATAAGTTTTCTTAGGAGTAAGAAAGATGTGCAATATTTTATTGGGAAAATTAATTTTCTACGTTGTTTATACCAAATTTTGTTGAAACTATTAAACAGATAACAATTATGTTGAAGAAATATTAGGAAGCAAAATGGATAGCAGAAGCCAGGAATTCATTTGAGAAGATAAATAAAGCTCTTACAGAAGCACTAGTGTTAGTAAGCCTTGATTTTTCCAAATATTTTCTGACTTTTTCTTTTGCATCACAAGACACAATAGTAGTTGTTTTGTTATAGAAAAATGATGAAGGATTGGAGCAGCTAATTGTATTTTTTAGTAAGACTATGAGGGATTCATAGTTGAAGTACAATACCTTGGAGAAACAAGCTTATTCACTGGTAAAAGGATTAAAATTTTTAAGAATTTATGTCTTACATTCAGAACTCATTGCTTATGTTCCCAATGCTGCCATTAAAGATATTTTGACTCAGCCTAATAGTGAAGCGAAACAAGGAAATTTGATTTCTAAGATAATGGAGTATGATGTAGAAATCAAT
>LPNX010979143.1:921933-1050348 GCA_001517045.1 Pseudotsuga menziesii | reverse complement strand
TAATTAATGCTCCACTGATGTCAATTAAACTTAGGATAGTGGTTTAACTAGGCCAATTTGACCGAAAGAGTGTGTATGATGGTAAATGTCTCCAACACAATCCTACTAAGCTGGTGAAAGGACAAGGTCTAGAAAATTTATTGGCTGATTCAAATTATGAAGCTTTAGGCCTTCATCTGATGACATAACAGCCTATATAAGAAGAATTGCAAGCTGAGCAAGAGATGGAAAAGATTATGGAGCAGTATGTTGAATCTTCATGGTATGCAGACATTGTTCATTTCTTATTGTATTTGCAAAGCCCTGAACATTTAGACAAAAAGGAAGTTAGGTCATTGAAGTTAAAAGCTACTAAATATTGTTTAGTAGATAAGCAGTTGTGTTGGAAAGATCAAGGAGGTATTTTGCTTAGATGTTTAGAGAAATCAGAGATTAAGGAAGTAATTTCAGAATCACATCAAGGAACATGTGGTGGACAAAAATACTAGAAGGCTACTTGTTATAAGATTATGAGGTCTGGCTATAACTGGCCTTCACTATTCTCTGATGTATATCAGCAGGTTAGAGCTTGTGTTCCTTGTTAGAAGTTTGTTGGTAAACAAAAGGTTTTGTCTTTACCATTGAAACGCATTACATTCAATGCTCCTTTTCAGCAATGGGGTTTAGACTTCACAGGTGAAATAAACCCTGCATCTTCAAGACAACATAGATGGATATTGACGGCTACATATTTTTTCACTAAATGGGTGGAAGCCATTCCAACCAAAAATGCAACTGATAAGCTGATAATCCGTTTTATTCAGGAAATATTCTTAGCAGGTTTGGTTTTCCAAAGAAGTTGCTAACTGATAATGCTAAAGCCTTTAAATCTAAATCTATGGTTGCATTTTGTGAACAAAACGGGATTGTCCTAAAGAATTCAACACCTTATTATCCTCAGGGGAATGGGTTGGTAGAATCCACCAATAAGAATATTGTTCAAAGCATCAAGAAGTTGTTGACTCAAAATAAAAGTTCATGGGATTCCATGTTAAAATATGCCCTTTGGGTAGACAGGATAACAACTAAGAAAGTAATTGGAACTTATCCCTTTCAATTGGTATATGGAACTGATGTGGTTTTTCTAGTTCAGCTGGGTATTCCAGTGATGAAATTCTCCAAGATAGTCTAGAAGAACCAAGTGATATTCAAAGGAGAGTTTATGCACTGATTGAATTACAATAGGAACGTGAAGCTATGGAGGAAAAATCTCAAATACACAGAAGGAAGATTAAGGAAAGGTTTGATAAGAGGATAAAAGAGAATACTTTTTCTTATGGAGATATGGTACTAAGGTGGGATGCTAGAAAGGAACAGAAAGGTAAGCACGGTAAATTTGATAGTTTGTGGTTTGCACCTTTCATAGTTCTGAAGATCCTGTAGAACAATACCTTCATATTGTAGAGTTTGGAAGGTGAGGAATTACCCAATCTAGTAAATGGATGGTTCCTCAAACACTTTTATAGCTATTGAGGGTAAGAAACTTGTCATTTCATTTGTATATACCAATGTGATAGTGATCGACAAAAGACTCTGTAGCCTAATGGATGTTTTACAGAGTAGTAGATAGGTTCAGTCTAGTGGAAGGAGGCACTGATCTATAGGTTCTTGAAGCCTCACAAGGAGGACTTCATCCCGCAGCAGGCGCCAGATGTTATAGCTAGGTTTTGTTTCTAGATTACAGGTTATTTCCAAAGCATTGCTTTTCATATTTCTTTTAATTTTAAGTTTGGTCTTGGGGTATTAGAATCATAAGTTTATTTTTTATTTTGATTTCATGTCATTTCTTTTTTAATTTATTTTATTTTATTAGTTTTATAGTTTTAATGGGCTTATTAGGTGTATATTTTTCTAAGAATTCGAAAAATCTATCTTAAGGTTCAATCTAAGTTAAATTATATTACTTAACCCTTTGTTTTGGAGTCATGTGTTAAAAATATTGGTCAGGTAGATTCCTGTAGCGCAAAAGGGAAGGTCCGTGAACTAAAGTGCTACAAGAAAATCGAGGCACTCAAAAATTATAATATGAGCTCGCTGGTTGGTGAAAATAAAAAATGATGGAGCTTTTACATCTGTAAAGACCAGTTGATATGTGTGTCGACCTTGCAATCATTGTGACAGATGTGCACAATAGGGTAAGGATTATGCAGGTAAATCACATCTCTCCTAAGTCTCGAAGATTGTAAATTTTTTAAACTTTAATGATAGCACATCAACAGAGTTTGTTCAAAGTTAGTGGCGAATTTGACGGGCATATGAGAAACTGAGAAGATCGTGGAAAATTATTAAATGTCTTGGGTGTAATCATGGCTGTCGAAGATGGAACTCAGGACATGAATGAGGACAAGAGAGTTTATTTTCAGCATTACAAATCATCATAGTGACAGGTATGCAACAAAACACAGAAAATGTTAACTGAATCCTGATTTGCATTGATAAAGGGATAAATCTGATAAGGGAAAGTGAGAAGTTACAAGTTATGGTCCTGATGTTTCTCATCTTCTAATATGTTGCTGTAGTGAGATATTTTGAGATAGTTTTAACTATTTTGTGAAAGAAATATAAATTTAGGTTTTAGTGCAGAGAAATGAAGAGGAGTGGAAAAACTAACAGGGACGAGCCTTCTAATATGGGTTGGGATAAAAGTTTTCCTGAATGTGCAAAATTGTTTCAGAAAGCAAGTTGGTTTAAGTATTTTGAAAAAATTGATGGTTATCATTCTGAAGTATCATATGGGTTCGCTCAAGGGTTAGAGAAAAATACAGTCCTGTTCAATACCCTAAAAATTGAGTTAACTAGAGAGCTAATAGAAAAAGCTACAGATATTGTTGATGAGGGTGAATTTTGGTTTTAAAAAGTACCATTTACCTTCAATTCAAACGATTTCCTGCTGCCTGAAGTTGTAGCAGACAAGGGCAAGGGTGTACATGTACATAATTTTAAACCTGAGTGGAGGGGGCCTATTACAATTTTACAGGGTTATATAACTTGTGAAGGTAGATTTGCTTCTGTCTTTAAGTATCATATCAGGTTTTTACAGCACTTAAACCAAGAATCGAAGATGAATCTCCCTTTCTTCTTCCTAAAGAGTCTGTAGAAAATGTCAATTAGGGTAAAAAGACATCAAGATCATACTAAGCAATCAATTTTCCATCATGAACTGATAAAGCTAATCATTTGTAATGTGCTTCAAAAAAAAGGAAAAACTTGGGATTAATTCTTGTTTTGGTCAGGGTTTCAGAGTGAAAAAGAAGCCCAATAAAAAAAGAGACCGATGAATAAAATTCACAACCTCATTAAAATATTGAAGAAGGAAGACATTGGTGAGTCAAAAAAAGAGAATGCTTAAGTGGAATATTTAGCTCAGAATCTCGAAGAGCTTGTAGGTGCAAAACATAGATAGATTGATGAAGATAACCAGGTAGAATTTTCTGAAAATGTGGAAGAAGTTCAAACAACTGTTTTAGAATAGAAAGAAGAAAACAAATCAGTTGAATGTGGTAAGAATGTCAATGATATCCAAGAATATATGGTATATTTTTCTATCCCAGCCAAGATTGAAGTGGAGAACATACAGAATCTCAGTACAAAAACTAGAGGAAAGTCAATGGTTGAATTAAAAAGTGAAGGTGTACTGATTTCAAGTCTAAAGTTTCATGGAAATCCTTATGATATGCTAAATGATTCAAATTGGAGACCTAAAACAAGACCAAAGAATAAGTTAAGACTGAATATGAAAAATCTTTTGAATCCAAAATTGGCTAAGGAGAAGATTACTGTGATAGATTCAGATTCCTCATCTCAAGAAAATTTAAAAGAAGATGAAGACCTCTCCGAGCAGGTAGATAATAAAAGAGAAGATCCAGTGATTGAGAATCCTTCTCTACTGAAAAGACACAATTAAAGAATAGTCCAAAGATCTTAGTTTTAAAGAAGATAAATCTCAAAAGGTTCATGTAGCAGATACAAAGTAGCATGAAGAGGATGATGAGGAAATTTTCAGGAAATTAAATATCCCTTGGTTATTTGAGGAAGTTTCTTCATTCCAAGAAGGAAATTTCATAGACTTAGAGAATGAAAATATTCATAATACAGTTAAATAGTACAAGTATCAAATTGATTTTCTAAATGAAACAAATGAAGGTTTGGTCATGGCAAATAGGAGGTTAAGAGAAGATCTTGAAGATATTAGCACCCATTACTAGGATTTGATTGTGGTTCCAAAGGAAGAATTAAAAAGGAACAGGTGGACACAAAGCAAATTTGAAGAATTAAATCATAAAATCCAATATTTAACTTACCAGAGTCAATAATTGTCAACGAGGGTTGAATATTTAGAAGTTGAGCAGCAAAGAACTAGAAGAAAATCACAAGCTCTGGAAGGGATAGCACTTCTAGCTGAAGCAGCCAAAGATATTTAAAATATCATTTCTGACAGGTGTCATATAGTCCATTTTTGTAAAATATTAATAGTATTTTTTGTAAAGCAATCATTTTGTAGTAGTTTCAAGAGTTGTACCTAGAAGTTAGTTATGTAGTTAAGTAACTGTTTTTACAGTTTCGAAGACTTGAACTAAAAAGTTAGTTAGGAAATTAAGCAATTGTTTTTGGGATGTAATAAGGATAAAATAAATGAATTATATGGTAGGAGGGTTTTGGTAAATTAATCCCAGTGATAGATTAATTTTACTCACAACAATTATCAATTGACCATGCAAAATCACTCACAAAAGAGACTGAAAATGGAGCTGAACACTAAACTGTATTAACTAAGTGTACAATAGCCAACCTTGTAACATAATATGTTGCTGTATTAAATAATTACATAAGGGATTCGAATGCATGAGGAGTAATTTTAATCTAGTCAAAAGCAGGCTTACCAAAATTAAGCAAATCCCCCATAGGTGCAAAAAACTATTTCCAAATCAGTCATGGAGCTCATGAATTGGAAAAAGCACTTAGGAAAGATAAAGAGTGATCAAATGACAACTCATACATGCTTTTCCAAGGAGAAAAGAGTGGAGGATGTAGAGTACAAAAAACTAGTTCACCTCACCTAGTCAAACTTTCCCAATTGCCTTAAAGCACTGAAAAAGAAGGCACTAAAGCAGGAAAAGTAGAAGGGTTCCTAGGAGACAAGGAATAAAGAAGAATTGATTCCTTGAGGTTTCCCAAGCACTACATGAGTCAAAATAGGCAAGTTTGACCACTATGGATAGGTAAATGACAACTTGCATAAGGTGGAATCATGAGACTAGGCAAATAAGACAAACATAATTAAATTAATGTCTAAGGTAGCTAACTATGGGTTTATTATTCTAACACCCCCCCTTAAGCCTGAATTATGAGTAATATGTCAGAAAATTATAGGTCCTAGCAACAAGGCTTAGTCACCCTTTACATACTGCATGTCCATACAATCAAGGAAAGAGGCAAAACAACATGGGAAAATCCTCCCTTAAACATGGACTGTAAAACAAAATTTGGAAATCTTGTCTTCACTCATGCTTCACAGCATGATCAGAAATCCCCAGCAGTGATTTGAGATTGCTGAAGGTATTCTCACAAAATGATTTGGTGAAGATATCAGCTACTTGTTCTGAAAATGAACAGAAGAGTAGGTGAATGGTGCCATCATGCACAAGCTCTCTTATGTAGTGCATATGGATCTCAATGTGTTTGGTTCTCTGCTTATGAACTGGATCTTTGTAGATTCGAATGGTACTCTGGTTATCACAGTAGATGGTATTTGAGTACTCTGATTCGAAGCCACACTCTCCAAGTAAACCCTGCAACCATAAACATTGAGTTGCTGCATTAACAACTCCTTTGTACTCTGCTTCTGTAGATGAGAGTGCAATGGCACTCTGTTTCTTTCTTGACCAGCTGATTGGCCCTTCTACAAGCATGAACACATATCTTGATGTGGAATTTATATCTGTGCTATCACCTTCCCAATCACTATCAGTAAATCCAATCAAATCAAGATCAGATTTTGCTTTATAGAAGATCCCATGTCTCCTTGTTCCCTGAACAAAGTTAAGGATCCTTTTGGCTGCTTTCCAATGGATCTCATGAGGCTGATCCATGTATCTAGAAGCCACACTTAATACATAAGAAATATCAGGTATAGTATGTGTAATATACAACAAACATCCAATCAATTTCCTATACAGTGTATTGTTTACCATAGGTGAAGAATCAGCTTCTTCCAGCTTCACTCCTAAAAGGAAAGGAGTCTTGCTTGGTTTGCAGTCCTTCATTCTGAATTTGTTCAGCAAATAAAAGGCATACTTGGACTGGTGCACCTTGATTCTAGCTTTGGTTTGAGCAATCTTAAGCCCCAAGAATTGGCTTAAGAGCCCCAAGTCTGTCATGGAGAAGGCTTGGTTCATTGCACCCTTCAAGGAAGAAATCTCATCCTTTGAGCTTCCTATAATGAGGAGGTCATCAACATATAACACAATGATCATTAATGAACCATTAATTAACTCCAAATAGACATTTGGATCTGATTTGCACCGAACAAAATTCAGTGATAGCAAGAAGCTATCAATCTTGGCATACCAAGCCCTGGGGGCTTGCTTTTTCCCATACAATGACTTTCTCAACCTGTACACAAGAGAAGGGTTAGTAGAAAACCCTTGAGGCTGCTGCATATATATCTCTTTAGTGAGATCTCCATTCAAGAATGCACACTTTACATCCATGCGATGTACCTCCCATTGCTTTGAGGCTGCAATGGCTAAGGCTAGCCTAATGGAGTCCATCTTTGCCACTGGTGCAAAGGTCTCATTGTAATATATGACATGAACCTGTGAGTAGCCCTTGGCTACCAATTGGGCCTTTTACTTCAGAGATGAACCATCAGCAGAAAATTTGGTCTTGTATACCCACTTACACTGAACTAACTTTCTTCC
The DNA here is from genome assembly GCA_001517045.1 of Pseudotsuga menziesii. NCBI lineage: Eukaryota > Viridiplantae > Streptophyta > Pinopsida > Pinales > Pinaceae > Pseudotsuga > Pseudotsuga menziesii. Next base: position 1,043,389 of record LPNX010979143.1, on the reverse strand, counting down.
TAGGGGAAGATCCACTAGCTCCCATGTGTTGCTCTTCTGGAGGTAGCTGAACTCTTCCTTCATGGATGCTTGCCATATTGGATCTCCTACTTCTTCTTCATATGTTTGAGGATCTGATTCCACCATCAAATATCATTTCTCAGCAAACATAGGATCCTTCATGCACATACCACTCTCAAATTAAGATCTAGTCCTCCTTGGGTCATTGGGATCCCCAGCTAGCTCTCCTGCTGCATGTAGTGTCTTGGCTGCCCATTTTGGCCTTGTAGGGATTTTAGGGTCTGCAATAAAATCATCACTATCATACATATCAGAATCATCATGTTCAACAAATTCTTCACTTACTTTCAGAGGTTCAGGTGGTGAAGAGGTTTCTCCAACTTCCACTGCTGCAAGGGGTTCTTCTTGAAATTGAACACACCTTTCAATAAAGGCTTTGTTTGTGCTCAAATTTATCATCTTGTACCCTTTTGAATATTTAGAGTACCCAACAAATAGACACTCTTGTCTTTGGGGCTGCAAATCCTTTCTCTTTTCTGTTGGAATTCTAGCCCAAGCCCTTGAGCCAAAAATCCTGAAATGGGTCACATCTAGCTTGTGCCCACTCCATGATTCGAAAAGAGTCATACCTTTAAGATGTTTATGAGGCACCCTATTCTGGATATAGGTTGCACAGTTTATAGCTTTGTCCCAGTACTTTGGTGGAAAATTTTTGGCCTCCATCATGCATGTTGCCATCTCCTTCAATGATCTGTTCTTCCTCTTAGCAACACCATTATGTTGTGGTGTGTAAGGGATAGAATGCTGCATATGAATACCTGCATCTGCACAATAATTAATAAACTCAGACTTGACATACTCACCACCATTGTTATATCTAAGGACCTTGAGCTTCCTCCCAGACCGGTTTTCAACCAAAGCCTTAAAGACTTTGAAGAGGCCAAAAACTTCAGACTTGTGTTTCAGGAAGTAAACCCAGCAATACCTGGAAAATTAATCTATGAAAGTCAATGCATATTTGGCCTGACTCATGGAAATATGAGGGAATGGGCTAGAAACATCACTATGGATCAGCTCAAGGGGTGCAGAGGTTCTCTCATGACTAGCTCTCTCAAATTTGTGATCTGGGTGTTTTCCTAGGATACAACCTTGGCAGACTCTTTTGGAAAATTTTATCTTGGGAAACCCTATGACCATCTCTTTTTCACTAAGATAAAAAAGATACTTGTAATTTAGGTGGCCAAATATTTCATGCCAAATATTGCTCGCCTCATTAGCATGAATCAGAAGAGCAGAGGGGTTTGAGTAGGGTAGGAAGTGTGAGAACATGTATACCTTTTGAACATGATTTGCAACTCCTTTTGCAATGACCCTACCACTTGAGATCTTTGTGATCTCAACTTCATCAGGGGAGAATATGACTTTCTTTAGAGACCCAGTGTGAGTCATATGGTACAATAACAATAAATTGGAGGCAAGACCAGGCACATACAACACATTGCTGAACTGACCATGATCAATATCAATCCTCCGTTTTCCCAAACTTTCAGTGAGAGAGTCATCTCCCAGTACTATAGGTGGTCCTTTCGACATGTCAAGTGAGGAGAATGCCTCCTTGGTCGAAACCATGTGTCTTGAAGCTCCAGAATCAATGATGAAACTAGGTGAGCTTGATGTGCCAGGAACCAATGCATGAACTCTCTCTCTATCTTTTGAACTTGATCCTCCTTCTCTCTTCTTTGAGTTGTCTAGAAGGGAGATGCCATTCTTCTCCAGGAGTTGGGTCAGCATGTCTATTTGCTTCTTCATACAAGATATTTCAGTGTGATTTCCCTTATTGCAGTATGTGCACTTGCTCATTTCTCCTTTGTTTTTCTTCTTACATACAAGAGATTTCAGTGTGATTGCCCTTATTGAAGTATGTGCACTTGCTCATTTCTCCTTTGTTTTTCTTCTTCTGGTAGTTCTTCTTGGAACCTTGTGGCTCCTCCGGAGACTTGTTCTTGTCTCTCTTTTGCTCAGGTGGATTTTTATCTTTCTTTTTTCTTTTTGAATCCACCTTCGAATCTCTAGCAACCAGAGCTTGGTCTTTGGATGGTTTGATGGTGCCCATCATCACCAGCTTGTCTTGTTCTTGTGTGAGAGATTCCATGAAATCTGCAAGGCTAGGCATCTTCCAGGTTCGAGTTTTCAAATTTGTGGCTTAGAAGGTAAAAAAAAACACTGAATAGTCAGAGCCAATCTTTGAGAGAATGACCAAGACCAGATGATCATCCTTCTTTTCAATCCCACATTGTTTTAGCTGCAAAACAAGTGCCTTGAACTTGGAGAAATAGAGTTGTAGTGATTCAAAGCCATTGGGACTCAGGGAAATCAACTCATTTTCGATTTGATGTCCCCTCATCTCATCTATTTTTCCAAAAATATCAGTAAGCTTCTCCCATACTTCATTCAGTGATGTCAATCCATCAAGATGGAAAAGGAGGTCTCTGGAAATACTCAGACACAGGAGACCATAGGCCTCATCCCTTCTGTTGTGCCATTTAATCTTCTCTGCAGCTGCATTGTGCTCTGCTTCTGTTTCCATAGTCACCCTATATATTAATTTCACTCTCAACAGTATCTCCATCTCTGCTTTCCATTCAAAGAAGTTGAAGGGAGTCAAGATGATCTTCTGAGATTGATCCATAGCTTAGAAATTGTCCCGGCTATCAGTAGAAGGCTCCCAGTCAATGATGTCGAACCTGCAAAACAATTTTAAAGGAGAGAAATTGATCTACAATTTCTCTGATACCATGTGTAAATTAATCCCAGAGATAGATTAATTTTACTCACAACAATTATCAATTGAACTTGCAAAATCACTCACAAAAGAGACTGAAAATGGAGCTGAACACTAAACTGTATTAATTCAGTGTACAATAGCCAACCCTGTAACATAATAGGTTGATGTATTAAATAATTACATAAGGGATTTGAATGCATGAGGATCAATTCAAATCTAGTCAAAAGCAGGCTTACCAAAATTAGGCAAATCCCCCATAGGTGCAAAAAACTGTTTCCAAATCAGTCATGGAGCTCACGAATTGGAAAAATATCTTAGGCAAGCTAAAGAGTGATGGAATGACAACTCATACATGCTTTTCCAAGGAGAAAAGAGTGGAGGATGTAGAGGACAAAAAACTAGTTCACCTCACCTAGTCAAACTTTCCCAATTGCCTTAAAGCACTGAAAAAGCAGACAATAAAGTAGAAAAGGCAGAAGGGCGCCTAGGAGACCAGGAATAAAGCATAATTGATTCCTTGAGGTTTTCCAATTGCTACATGAGTCAAAATAGGCAAGTTTTACCACTATGGATAGGTAAATGACAACTTGCATAAGGTGGAATCATGAGACTAGGCAAATAAGACAAAAATAATTAAATTAATGTCTAAGGTAGCTAACTATGGGTTGATTATTCTAACAGGGTTCTAGTTTTTGGCAATGGGAGGCTCAAATTCTATTATGTCAAGCTAAGATCCAAACTCTCATATAATTTTCTAGACTGATTATGATATATATCACTAATAAGCCCATATTATTTTCATTACTCGTTTCATTTATGGTTGGTCAAATCACTGAATGTGCAACTTCATTTCTTGTATAATGTTTTATTCATGAAATGCTTGTGGGTTGTGGGTGAAATTCAGTCATTTTTCTCTATTCTTTCTGGTTTATTTGTTATATATGGTTCATCTCAGTCTTTGATTTTTATATGATCTAGTACATGTTTTAGATTGCTTTATGTTACCCTCTTGTTTATGAAAATTTCAGACCAAAAATAATATAAAAAAGATAGTTTTACTTTGTTTCATTTTAGAGATTGTGTTGGCTTGTTCATCTTGCAGTCTGGAACAATTTATGGCACTAGAAGATTCCTTAAACATAAATGGAAATTCTATGGGTACTGTCATTGTTGCCATAAGTTAGTTCACAAGGATGCTGGCTGCAGAACCAAGGGAAAATATCAAAGTTTAAGAAGGAAACAAGACACTAACACATAAGATAATAAAGGACAAGTAAGAAGAATACCTCATGAGAATATATGGAAGAAAAAGCCACATTGCGAAGACTACAAAGATATATAATAAATAAGGATTTAAAACATCAGTGAGGTCTCCAAAGATGATGCTGAGCATAATAGTGCCATAAATAAGGATGGAATCAATTATGAGGAAAATCAATATGAATATATAAACGAATACACCAATGAAGATGAAGATAAAGGAGATGAAGAAGGATTTAAGGGGGCGAAACAACTCGTATAGTGGTTCTATGCCATTATGGATGCAGAATGGATAAGTAAGGGGGTAGAACGATAGGTCAAGTGGTTCTATGCCTGAGATGAAGATTGGAGAATAGGTTAATGCCCTTATCCATTGTTTATCAGAAGAACAAGAGGTTCTTTAATAAAAAAATTTAATTAATCTGCATTACGGGGTATGGGGACGTGACACATAATAGTGCCATAAATAAGGATGACATCCATTATGAGGACAAGGAATATGGAGATATAAAAGAATACACCAATGAAGATGAAGATAAATGTGATGAAGAAGGTGTTAACTCCAAAAATAAATTTATTTTTCAATAAGTTCACTTAGACGATTTTTTTTTTACAAGATGAAGATTTAAAGTCATATTATGAAGGATATTAGGGTGGAAAACAAAATGAGGATCTTTGATGTTCTGTTATGTGATAAAATTAAAAGTTTTATCTTTCGGTGGCTTAGGCAAGATTTCCAATAGCTCATTAGCCACCGAAACGCTTTGATTTCGGCAGCTAACGGTTTAACGTAGGACCATGCTTATCCACCGAAAGCTGGCTCATGATGATTTTGTTAAAAATATGGGAAAAGTATTTTTGGTGGCTTAGGAGAGATTCTCAGGAATTCATTAGCCATCGAAATTATTTGGTTTCAGCAACTTAGTGAGCAATTACAGGAGGACATTAACCACCAAAAGAAAATAAAACACGTTTTTGGAAAGGGCGTCTTTCGGTGGCTTGGAAAAACATGTCAGCGGTTCATTAGCCACTGAAATATCAGCTTTCGACAGCTAGTAGACAAAATCCTATGTTATCTTAACCACCGAAAAGGCTGAAAGAGGAAACGGTTAACTATCCATTAAATAAAAAATTGTCATCACAAGACATGTCATAATCTGGCAAAGTAAACCACCAAAAGGATGGGGAAAGTACAGTAAGGCGTAAGTTGATGATTCAAGAGGTAGTTATTAATCTAACCAGATCGATGGGAATGAAAACCCTAATTTACCCTCCATATGTCTCATGACTCCAGAAAATATCCACTGAATATCAAGTTTGAATTAAAAATTATTACTGGGAAAGTTGTCTCGAAGATATCACCAAAATCTATCATCCTCTCACTCAAGCACTTACCAAGTATTTAAAACCCTTAGAATCGGTTCCCTCCCTCTAGTACACTCCAGCTTCGATTACATGCATCCTTACTACTCGAGGTTACCTCTAAAAATTTTCTAGATAACCTTCCATAGAATTTGAATTCAATTTTTACACACACTTAGGAGCACAATTCAGAAAATGAAGAAAGGAGGGCCTACTCTCAGGCAAGAACTAGGAGACATCAGCTACCTAGAATCACATCCGAAAGTTTGCCAGTTCTTCAAAGATGCAGGATGCTACAAATTTTGTGAGAAAGTTCAAGGTTCACACCAACAGGTTGCTGAAGCACTTTCCCTCTCATTCAATGGCTCCAAGGCACTGATAGGTAAGGAGGAGTTCATGGTGGATGAAACCCTAATTGCAGAGGTGACTGAACTCCCAAGAACTGGGGAGAAGTGATTTAAAACCACCATTACTAAATATGTGGAGTTCAGATCCTATTTGAAGACCGAACACAGAGAGGTGGTGTGGAAGAAAAGTGTTCCATCCACTTGCCTATAAGAGAGGTGGCAGCAATTACTGAAATCCAATGTGAAATATATAACTTGTGAAGGTAGATGCAACAGGGAAATTATTTATCATTTCAAACCAATGAACCATTTTATAGGGAAGAGCCATCTGAATTTAACTTTTTACTTACACAGAATCCTGGAAAAAATGGCACACCAGGTGAAGGCTCAGCCAACTAAGATTGCTAGAAGATTGTCTCACCATGGCCTCATACAACTCCTTATACAATAATTGCTGAAGAGGAGAAGTATGGCATCGACACATTTTTTGTTTTGGAATGTTTTTGAAACAGGCCTACAACCAAAAGAGAAGGGAAATTCTCCTTCGAAGAATTCCACCACCCCTAGGAGTGGAAAGAGAAAAAGAAGGGCTATTTCACCAGCAATAGTAGAGAAGCCTCCTTCCCCTTCCAAAACCAAGAAATTTAAAAGAAACCTAGACTTCAGTGAAAAGGGAAAGGAAATCACAACACATAGTGGAAACATTTTGAACCTGCCTTACTCAGATTCAGAAGAAGAAAGAGAGGAAGGTGCTGACCTAGAAGAGCAAGTGGTAACAAAAAATGAAGAACTTCCATCACCCACACCAAAATATCAGGATGAACCAGTGGAAAAATATTCCTCTAGCAAGCCCAGGGCACAGAATTTAGACCGGTTGCTGAGACAAGTGTATGAGCAAGAATTTTTAGAAAGAGAGATAAAAAGGAATAATGCCATGTTGACTAAGAGGAATAAGGAGTTGCACAATTCTTTCCTGGAGATGAGAGGAATGTATATCTTGCTGAAAAGAAGAAACCTAAGATACATGAAGGACACCACTAGGTTGTATAGGATGATCAGGCTTCTGAGGTTGTAGGTGACGAAATCTAGACCAAACCTTAGCACTCATTTTGCACTAGAAACCCTAGTTGAAGTACCAGTAAGCCTTTAGAATCCAGAATCAATCTAGGTTGTTGCCGATGTTCTAAATGTTGAGCAAACATAAGAAGGGTCAAAATCTAAGGAACTAAACTGAAAAAGGGAATTTGGGAGGTTTCCTAAAATTTTTGCAAAAACAGGGCTTTCGGTGGCTTAGGCGGACGCTGAAGTAGTTCATTAGCTAGCAAAAGAAGAGCTTTCGACAGCCATCAGACCCAAAACTTTGACTCCTTAACCACCAAAAGCATAAAGAGGTGTATAAAGCAATTTTTCATAAAGGACCAGTTTTGGGAAATATACCTAGCCCATGGAGGGAGAGTAAAGCTGGAGGGTACTGAAATACACCATCAGAGGAGGTCTGTTCCAGTTTTTGAGGATACATCAAAGAGGAAAGGGTCACAAATCCTACCTGTTTTAACAAACAGTGACTTCTCTAGCAATGAACCAGTTACAAATTTATCCTTAGTACTCACTGCAGTCATCAAAAGGTTCAAACAGTGAACAAGTTTTACAGTTAGATATACTAGTAGTTAAATTAGGTTTTTTTGACCTAATTATGCAAAAACAATTATTTTATCTATTTTTAGTAAATCAGATCCAATTTTTCAGGATCTGAATATTTTTGTAAAGGCTATAAAGCCTAAGACTTATGTTATAGAAAGGGTTCGACTTCGAGGACCTGTAGACCATTACTATTATCAAGCTTCTCATATTGCTCATGACCTAATATAAGCTCTTTTGCTATCATATGTTCAGCTTCCATTTCTTGTCTATTTTGTGCTTATACTTGAATGTGTTGTTCAGGTTTATTGATGTTATTTGATGTTTGATAGCTGTCATCCTATATGCATGTTGATGATTTGAATTATAAGTACTTTCTTTGTTATGATTAGCCATTTATATATAATTGTTTTATGTATGAATCTGCTAACATGATAAGTTCTCCATCTCTGCACCATATTATCAAACGTCTGAACAATGGTAGTTAAAAGCCTTCTCCTTGATTGAGTTTCATGCATGTCTTGAGAGTGTGAGGTCTTGTAGGTCACTTGACTTGATCCAGTTAGGAAAAAAAATAAAAACATTTAAGTTACTAGGAATCCTTGAGCTGCAACCTAGAGGAGTTTCCTGGAGTGATAAAAAATTAGCGTCATTGTTCGGGAGAGGAGACTGAAGCTTAGCTTCCCTAGGAGATCACATAGATCCTGCTTTGATGATAGACAAAGTTTGGACACTATTATAGTTGTAATCATCTATCTAGAGACTCCATTGGAATAAGGTGGCTTCATGAAGACCAAGTACCAGATAAAACCCTCAAGGGCCACCAGCAACACCTGTTTCAGATCCAGAAGAGATTCTGTGAAGAGCTAGGGCTTCACTAAGGCAGACCTGCAGTGCTAAAAAGGAAGCTACATCAGGTATTTCAAGAGTATTCCTGCTATTATTTCTTCTGCTGAAACATTTGATTCTTAGGAATTTATAAATACATCAAAAAAATTTAGGGTTTGGGTATCTTCAGGCACTACTGCTTGTGAAGATCCAATCCCTAGTGACTCCACTGGGATAAATTTACCACCAACACTCTTTCATCTACCACCCACACCAGTAGTATCTTCTTCCACCCTTTCCATACCCATTTATGTTAGAATAATCAACCCATAGTTATCTACCTTAGACATTAATTAATCCATTTTTTGTCTTATTTGCCTAGTTTCCAATATTCCACTCTATGCAAGTTGTCTTCCACATGCCATAGAAGTGAAAATTTCTAAAACTAAGTCATGGAGTGCTTTGGAAACCTCCTAGAAACCATATTTACCATATATGTTTTATTCCAGATCCTCCCTAGCGCATATCATCTTTTTCTGCTAAGTTGCCTACTTTATTTAGATTTATGTCAAAAGGGAAAGTAAGACTAGGTGTAGTTGACTTGGGTTTTTTCCCCATCATCCTCCATCCTTTTCTCCTAATAAAATAATGTATGAGTTGTATTTCCATCCCTTATTAACTTTCCTACTTGAATTTTCCAATTCGTGAGCCTCTAAGTGGATTTGGAAACTGCTTTATGCACCTATGGGGGATTTGACTAGATTTAGTAAGCCTACTTTTTTACCATTTCAAATGGAATACTTATACATTTGAATCTATTATGCAATTATATATTGCAGCAGCCTATGACTTCATAAGGTTGGCTATTTTACACTTATTCAATATAGATTAGTGTTATGCCCATATTTCAGTCTCATGTATTTGTAATCTTGCATGGTTGATTAGCAATTTTTGTGAGTGCAATTGTTCTATCACTTGGGTTCAATTTCCACATGGTATCAGAGCCCTTTTAGATCAATTTATCTCCTTCCATATTGCTATTGCAAGCTTGACATCTTGACTGGGAGCATATTCTGCTGACTGAAGGGCACAGTTTATGAGCTATGGATCAATCTCAGAAGATCATCTTGACTCCATTTAATTTCTTTGAATGGAAAGAAGAGATGGAGATATTGTTGAAAATTAAAGGTCTCTATAGGGTGGCTATGGAAACTAAGGCAGATCCCAATGCAGTNAGGGATGAGGCCTATGGTCTTTTGTGTCTGAGCATATCAAGAGACCTCCTCTTCCATCTTGATGGATTGACATCACCTAATGAAGTATGGGAGAATATTGTAGAGCATTTTGGTAAGATAGATGAGAGGAGAGGACATCAAATCGAGAATGAATTGATCTCTTTGAGTCCCAACAGCTTCAAATCCCTACAACTCTACTTTTCCAAGTTTAAAGCCCTTGTTTTGCAGCTAAAACAGTGTGGAATTGAAAAGAAGGAAGAGAAGCTAGTTTTGGCCATACTATCAAATCTTTCCCCTGACTATTTAGTGTTTTTTTTTACCTTACATGCCACCAATTTGACATCTTGAGCCTGGAAGATGCCTAAGCTTGTAGAGTTCATTGAATCCCTCACACAAGAGCAAGATAAATTGGTGATGATGGGCACCATCAAACCTTCCAAAGAACAAGATTTGGTTGCTGGACATTCGAGGGTGGATTCAAAAGGAAAGAAGAAATCTAAGAAGCCACCTGAGAAAAAGAGAGAAAAGAACAAGTCTCAAGAGGATCCCCAAGGCTCCAAGAAGAACTTCTAGAAGAAGAAGAACAATGGAGAAATGAGCAAGTGTGCATACTGTAGTAAGGGCTATCATCATGAAAGCTCCTATATGAAGAAGCAAATTGACATGTTGACCCAAATCCTAGAGAAGAATAACATCTCCCTTCTTGATTGCTCAAAGAAGAGAGAAGGAGGATCAAATTCAAAGGACAGAGAGAGAGTACATGCTTTGGTTGCTGGCACATCAAGCTCACCTAGCTTCATCATAGACTATGGAGTTTCAAGACATATGGTTTCGACCAAGGAGGAATTCTCATCTCTTTACATGTCGAAAGGTCCACCGATAGTGTTGGGAGATGACTCTCTCACTAACAGTTTAGAGAAAGGAATGATTGATATTGACCATGGTAAGTTCAGTAATGTATTGTATGTTCCATTTCTTGCCTCCAACCTCTTGTCAGTGTATTAGATGACTCACATAGGGTCTCCAAATAATGTCATCTTCTCCCCTGATGATGTTTAGATCATAGAGATCTTGAATGGTAAATTCATTGCAAAAGGAGTTGTATATCACACTTCGAAGGTATACATGTTTTCACATTTTCTACCCTACTCAAACCCTCTTGCTCTTCTTATTCATGATAATGAGGAAAGCAAGATTTGGCATGAAATATTTGGCCATATTAACTATAAGTATATTTCTGATCTGAATGAAAATGATATGGTCATAGGGTTAGCCAATATTAAGTTTTCCAAGGGAGTTTGTCAAGGTTGTATCCTAGGAAAACACCCAGAGCATGAATTTGAGAGAGCTAGTCATGAGAGAACCTATGCACCTCTTGAGTTGATCCACGGTGATGTTGTTGGTCCATTTCCTCATATGTCAATGATTCAATCCAAATATGCATTGACCTTCATAGATGACTTTTGGAGGTATTTCTGGGTTTACTTCCTGAAGCATAAGTGTGAATTTTTTGACCTCCTCAAAGCCTTTAAGGCCTTGGTTGAAAACCAGTCTGGGAGGAGACTCAAGATCCTCAGATATTACAATGGTGGTGAGTATGTCAAGTATGAGTTAATTCAATATTTTAAAGATGCAGGTATTCATATGCAGCATTCAATCCTTTACACACCACAGCAAAATGGTGTTGCTGAGAGAAAGAATAGATTACTGAAGGAGATGGCAACTTGTATGATGGAGGCTAAGAATTTGCCACCAAATTTTTGGTATGAGGCTATAAAATATGCATCCTATATCAATAATAGGGTTCATCATAAAAATCTTTAAGGTATGAGTCCTTTTGAATCTTGGAGTGGGCACAAGCTAGATGTGACCCATTTCAGGATTTTTGGCTCAAAGGCTTGGGCTAGAATTCTAACTGAAAAGAGAAAGGCTTTGCAGACCCAAAGATAAGAGTGCCTATTTGTTGGGTATTATAAATATTAAAAATGGTACAAGTTCATCAACTTGAGCACAAACAAATCCTTCATTGAAAGGAGTGTTCAGTTCAAAGAAGATCCTTTACCAGCAGTTGAAGTTGGAGAGTCTTCTTCACCACCAGAACCATTGAATGTAAGTGAAGAGACAAATGAGTTTGCTGATTCTGATATGTCTGATAATGTTGATTTAATTGCATATCCTCATAGTCCTACAATACCAAAATGGGCAGCAAAGACCATTCATGCAGCTGGGGAACTATATGGAAATCCTAGTGATCCTAGGAGGACTAGATCTTCAGTTTGAGAGTGCCCTGTGTATGAAAGACCCTTTGTTTGCAGAGAAGTGCTATCTGATGGTTGAATCAGACCCACATACATATGAATATGCAACACATGATCCAATATGGAAAACAGCCATGAAACAAGAATTCAGCTCACTCCAGAAGAACAACACTTGGGAATTGGTTGATCTTTCCCCAGGGAGGAAGCTAGTTCAATGTAAGTGGGTTTTCAAAACTAAGTTTGCTGCTGATGGTTCACATTTGAAATATAAGGCCATATTGGTAGACAAGGGATACTCACAGGTACATGGTATTGAATACAATGAAACATTTGCACTAGTGGCAAAGATGGACTCCATCAAGCTAGCCTTAGCCATCGCAGCTTCGAAGCAGTGGGAGGTACATCACATCAATGTGAAGTGTGATTTATTGAATGGATATCTCAGTGAATATATTTACATGTAGAAACCTCAATGGTTTGTTACTAATCCATCTTTTTTGTTTAGGCTAAATAAATCATTATATGGGCTTAAGCAAGCCCCCAGGGCTTGGTATGCCAAGATTGATGGCTTTCTCCTGTCATTGAGTTTTGTTCGATTCAAGTCTGATCCTAATGTTTATTTGAAGATGATTCATGGTTCTTTGATGATTGTTGTATTGTATGTTGATGACCTTTTGATTACAGGAAGTTCAAAGAAAGAGATTGCCTCCTTGAAGGATGTAATGAACCATGCATTTTCAATGATTGATTTGGGGTTGTTGAGCCAATTCTTGGGTCTCGAAATTGCTCAATCCCAACATGGAATAAAATTACATCAGTCCAAGTATGATTTAGATTTTCTAAACATATTCAACATGAAATATTGCAAGACAAGCAAGACTCCCTTCCTTTCAGGAGTTAAGCTTGAAGAAGCAGGTTCTTCTCCTATGGTAAATAATACGTTGTATAGGCAGTTGATTGGGTGTCTGCTTTACCTTACACACACTCGACCTGATATTTATTATGCAGTAAGTGTGGCTTCAAGATACATGGATGAGCCTCATGAGATCCATTGGAGAGCATCCAAAAGGATCCTTAACTTTGTTCAGGGAACAAGAACTCATGGGATCTTCTAGAATGCTAAATCAGATCTTGATTTGATTGGGTTTACTGACAGTGATTGGTAGGTGACAACACAGATCGAAAGTCAACATCAAGATATGTGTCCATTCTTGCTAAAGGACCAATCAGCTGGTCAAGCAAGAAAAAAAGTGCCATAGCACTCTCATCTACAGAAGCAGAGTACATAGGAGTTGTAAATGCAACAACTCAATGTTTATGGTTGTAGGGGATACTTGGTGAGTGTGGCTTCAAATTAGAGTTTTCAACTATTATCTATTGTGATAATCATAGCACCATTCGAATATGGAATGATCCACTTCAGAGAAAGAGAACCAAACACATTGAGATCCATATGCACTACATCAAACAGCTTGTGCATGATAGCACCATTCACCTACTCTTCTGTGCATCTTCAGAACAAGTAGAAGACATCTTCACCAAAAAATTTTGTGAGAAGACATTCAACAATCTCAAATCACTACTGGGGATTTTTGATCATGCTATGAAGCATGACTGATGACAATATTTTCAAATTTTGTTTTACTATCCATCTTTAAGGGAGGATTTTCCCACTGGGTTTTTGCCTTTTTCCTTGGTTAAATGAACATGCAGTATGTAAAGGGTGACTAAGCCTTGTTGCTAGGCCCTATAGCTTTATAATATTTACTCATAAATCATGCTTAAGGGGGGGTGTTAGAATAATCAATGCATAGTTAGCTACCTTAGACATTAATTAATCCATTTTTTGTCTTATTTGCCTAGTTTCCAATATTCCACTCTATGCAAGTTGTCTTCCACATGCCATAGAAGTAAAAATTGCTAAAAATGATTCATGGAGCACTTGGGAAACCTCTTGGAAACCATATTTATCATATCTACTTTATTCCAGATCCTTCCTAGTGCATATCTTCTTTTTTTGCTAAGTTGCCTGCTTTATTGAGATTTATGGCAAAAGGGAAATTAAGATTAGGTGTAGTTGAATTGTTTTTTTCCCTCATCATCCTCCATCCTTTTATCCTAATAAAAGCATGTATGATTTTTATTTTCATCACTTATTAGATTTCCTACTTGACTTTTCCAATTCATGAGCCTCTAAGTGGATTTGGAAACTACTTTATGCACCTATGGGGGATTCGACTAGATTTAGTAAGCCTACTTTTTGACCATTTCGAATGGCATCGTTATGCATTCAAATATATTATGTAATTATATATTGGAGAAGCCTATGACTTCATAAGGTTGGCTATTGTACACTTATTCAATACAGATTAGTGTTAAGCTCCAATTTCAATCTCCTTTGTTTGTAATTTTGCATGGTTGATTAGCAATTTTTGTGAGTGCAATTGTTCTATCAGTTGGGTTTAATTTCCACAATTTTTAACATGGCTTCCCCTCTAACCAAAATGTAAAGGATCCTAGTAGCTATGTATGCCCCTCTGAATTTACCTAACCCCCTCTTGGCCATGCCCACAGAAGACTATCTCAAATACATGCCTAAATTTATAGGATAGGGAGATTTCACAGATGAAGAACACCTAGAAGCATTCTACAATTATGCTGAGAACATAAATATAGAACAAGAGGATGTGTGGACTAGGTTTTTTGTGCAAATACTAGATGGTCAGGCTAGGAAACAGTTCAAAGAATTGCCTGCTGGATCAGTAGCAAGCATTGAAGCCCTAGATGAAATTTTTCTAAAGCATTGGGAAGAGAGGAGAGACGAACTCTATTATATCACCGAGTTTAGAAACTTGAAAAGGGAGAATGGGGAGTCTATTTCCAACTTCACCAAAAGGTTTAACAATATGTTCAGCAAGATCCCAGCTGAGATCAAGCCCACTGATACCTTGGCTAGGATCACCTATGAAAATGCCTTTGACTCTGATTTATGCCTGCTCCTCAGAGAGAGGAGATCTGCCTCCCTATCACTTATGCAGGATGTTCCCTTAGAGGTAGAATCTAATATTGTAGCATCTTAGAAGGTCAAAGGAAAGATATATAGGAAGAAGCATCCCACAAACCCTCTTGGGTCTTCTTCATCAGAGAACAAAATTGACAAAATGGCCAATTATTGGATAATCTGGCTGCTGAAATGTCAAAGTTAAAAGACCAAGGGAAGATACCTATGAGGGGTAAAGGGCCAAGTGATTTTGTTCCCCGAAACCTTAATTTTGTACCTTACAAAAGAGGCAACACCCTAGTCTAGATCCTTTCAAGGGAGAGGAATCAAGCTAAAGATCAGAGAATCAAAGCTCCCTTTCAAAATGTTGTACCAGAAGAAGAACCAGATTTCATTGAGGAAGAAGGAGAGGCCGAAGACAACATCAACTGCATGGATGATGAAGCTGACTACTCTTTTTTGACATAGGGAGAATATGAGGAAGCCCTAATGAATGAGAAGATCAGTGAAGAAGCAGTACATAAGGAAAATGATTAAGGAGGTTATAATCCGAGGTCCATGCTGATTGCTCCCCCTAAGAAGAATGATGTTCCTGCAAAGCAGCCTGCTGCTCCAGCTAAAAATATTAATGTTCCACCAAAGAAGATGGCCATCATTCCCAAACAACTGCAAAATCCAGTACATTCATCAGCCCCTGATCCTGTCCAACTCAAAGCTCCATTAAAAGAGGTAAGGGTTCCTGATAAACTGCATTATTCTTTCAATCTTGAGTCAGAGATTCAGAAATTGAAGATCCCTTTCCCATTAATAGACCTAATGAAGAATTATTCCTTCAAATCATCAATACTGAAATCCCTTCAACTGAAGATACAAATAGACATTGACTTTGTCAATCTGCAAGATGATAACCTATTGTAACCTTAGGCCCTATGATTGAAGAGCTGAATGATTATTGCCCCCCTTTATACATATCTCTGAATATCCATGATAAAGTCCTTCATAACTCTTTGCTAGACTCAGGAGCTTCCCATAACCTAATTCCAAAAGGTATGATGGATAATCTTGGCCTCAGCATTACAAAACCCTACCATGATCTGGTCTCCTTTGACTCTAGGAAGGTCAAGTGCTTGGGCCTCATCAAAGACCTCGTTGTAAACCTATCTCAGCTACCCTCAAAAAGCATATTGATGGACATTGTAGTGGCTGACATCCCTCCTAAATTTAGTCTTTTACTATCTCAATCATGGAGTAAAAGGCTGGGTGATACCCTTCAGATGGACCTTACATATGCTACAATCCCAATGTTTGGGGGGGAGACCAAGAGGCTTTATAGAGAGAATAAAATTGCCTACATCATAAGAAATGAAAAGAATTCCGTAAACCACCCCATCTATGCAGGAGATAGATTTTGGGTCATGCATTCTATAGATAGATGATTCTCAGCAAATACTAGTCCATCTTACAAAGACCATCTGTCAGCAACCTGAAGAAGTGACCACATTAGTGTGGAGCATGTATTTTGATCTCTCCATCAAAATACTCAAGCCTCAGCAGGTACAGGTGTAGTGTTGATTTCTCCATCAAGAGAAACTATTCATTTGTCTTATAAGCTTGATTTTAAAACCACTAACAATATATCGGAATGTGAATCATTGTCGTTAGGAGTGAAAGATTCTAGGGAAATGGGGATCATGTGCACGAAAATATTTGGAGATGCAGACATTATTATATAGCAGGTCAACAACAATTTTCAAGCAAAGAATGTTAGACTGAAGGCTTACAGGGATGAGGTATGGAAACAAATAGACTCCTTCATGTTTTTTGAACTGTCATATATACCTAGGGCTATGAATCACCTAGTTGATTCCCTTACTATCTCTACAAGTCTGTTTGTTCCCCCTTTACCTCCTAGGCTCAACTATGATATTCAAGTCAACTACAAACATTCCCTACAAGATAATGTAAAATTTTGGAAGGTGTTTGAGAATGATGATCAGATTAGTAAATTCCTCCAGGTAGTAGATGAATTCTCTAATATGCATATATATCAAGAAAACCTAAACATGGAAGAATCCCAGTAGCTCAAGTTGAAAGATAAAGTAGCTAATAAGAATATTGTTCAGTTACCCAATAGTTATATACCTCGGGGTCTGGTACCCTTGGAAGAGCTATTTGATCATAATGATATCCCTCTCAAGCCTCACCAAAAAGGAGCAAGACCCTACTATCCAAGAGAAAAACCTAGGTAACCAAAGTCACCCAAAACCTATAAATCTATCCATTGAGTTGAGTATTGATCAGAGGTCCAAATTTTGTGGCCTGATAAAATAATTTGCTGATATCTTTGCTTGGGAGTACAGTGACTTGAAAACCTATGACACCAATATCATCCAACATAGGATTCCCTTGGAGAAGGCCATTGTAGCAAGGATTTATCCTTGCTACAGGGGCAGGAATGGCTCCCTTTCATCTATATTATGGAAGGGTAGGTTCCTGTGTGAAAATGCATGAAAGAAAAACTGAAAGGAAACTGGACAGAGATGAAAGCAAAGAATAGAAATAAATGGTCATGAGCCCCTCTACAAACAAGGTTAGGGCTTTTCTCCGAGAACCTGCAAACAACTATTAGACAACAATAAACCTACAAAACATGTTAGAAATCAAACCTACAAGAAAATATGGGTTAGGAAAATGACTAAACTACTAAATAAAACACATAAAAAAATAGTGGTATACCTCTTATTTGGTGCAATGGGCCACCATGCCCTGGCTGGAGGAAGCACCTCTCTATCTCACTCAGCCATGGAGGAGCTATGGTTCAATGGGGAAGATGAGTGATGAGAGGGGGATGGGGGTGGCTTGAGACACAAAGAGTCTCAAGGCATCCAGGGGAAACATAACAGTATGCAAGAGAAGAGTTGTTTGAGAGTGACCCCCAACCCTCCTTTTATAGCTTTTTTTGAGTATTTTTAGGGTTTTAAGCCCTTGGTCAGGGATTTATCCCCTTATTTGGGCTTTTAGCCCCTTCTTCCCTAACTTTAGCTCATTTTAGGGTTTTAGGCTCCTTTGGAGGGTTTTAGCCTCTTTTTGGAGGCTTGAACACCTAGGAGAGTTATTTAGGCTCCCTTTTGGGGTTTTTAATCCCTTTTACTCATTTTTAATCCTTTTTGAGGGTGTGGTGGTCTAATGGGGTGTTACAAGGGTCATGCATGGGTGTCCTTGGGTGGTATAGGCCATGTAGAGTTGAGTAAGGACTTTTTCATGTTAATAGATTCCCCCTTGATGTGTGAGGGAAGGAGCTCATCGTATGGCCGACAAACATCATAGGATTTGCTACGGAGAGGTGCTGCCTTCAGGGCTGGGGTATGGTGGATTTTGGTTTTTGTATCAATATGGTTCCCATCAATGGATGAGATACAAATAATGTGTGACATGTATATGGACGAGGCGGGCATCCCCATGCTCGTGACAATGTCAAAAGAATAATTTGATCTATGCTCTAAAATACAAGAGACGATCATATAAAACTGACGGTACACAGTGGTTGCCTCAATGTAAGGCTGAATACAATATTGATCTGAAGAACTGGTACATTTGACCCATGAAATGCTATATTTTCATGACTGATGGCCTGCTAGATCTAGTACATAGCTGTATGGACTCACTAATTAAGAGTCAGAGTCTCTATGGTACAAGTATGTTGCATCAATCATAAATCTATATAGAAGCGCTGGTGGGAGTTTTGAACACTGTCTTCAACACAACCCAAAAATCACAAGGGACATAACCTATTTAGGTACCTTGAATAGACTCATCAATGTGCTAGAGTTAGGTGACATCCAGGGTCTTCTGTTGGGAAATTAGGAAGACCCAGTTTTTATACCATCAGCTTCGCACCAACAAAAGACAACCCTTTCGGCAACAACCTGCAAACAGGTTGCAGTCTCACTCGAAACAGCTATGGGGTGCCGCAGAATTAGGTTTCTGCAAGCAGAAGAGGGATATTACTGTACCCTTAGCCTTTAACTAGTTATAATCATACAATACAGAGCTTCAACATACAATTATTTAGCTTCGCAATTATATAAACAACAGTGACTTGCTTAACCCTTACTAGAAATTCACAACGAAGTTAGTATTTAGCAGTGATCTTACTTATCAGTTATATAATTATCAATGCATAAAAGAACATAACAGAGCAACACAAAAGAACCACAACACAAGATATAACGTGGTTCACCCCCAGTTTATGGGCTACGTCCACAGAACTATGTTTTATTCAACTCTTTACAAAAACCATAGTTCTAATCTGCACACTCAGCTGCAGATCCCTTCAAGTCCTCAAAGCCACGCACACAGCTGCGGATCTTCTTTATCAACCAAAAACCCTCTGCGCACACAGCTGTAGAGGTTGTCCACGCACACAGCTGGGACTTAACCTTTCTTACAAAACAACCCTTAGCTTCACATCAATTCATCTTACATGAAAAGCCTAAACTGACTTCTTTACAAAAGTGCTTATTTATACAGTGCACTTAATACAAAACCATGGGCTAAAACCATGGGCACCCCAAACCCTAAACCCTGGACTTAAACCATGGGTTGATTACAAAAAGAGGACTTTTACTTAACCCCAACACCCCTAAGACTATTTTGAGTCATAACTCCACTTACAAGCTTCCAAAAAAACCATGGAGTTACCAAGGTTAAGGACTGTTAAAGTGCATGCCCCAACAGGCCCCTAAGACTCACCAGTGTCCCGTCCCGAGACACTCTGCTGCTCTTCTCGTGAATGAACCCTGTTGGCAAATATGGTAAACTGCTTGTTTAGGCCGCGCATAATATCATCAGCTGCCTGCTCCTTCTCCACCAACTCCTACAATACTACGGCTGATGCTTCGTTGGCCTTTTCTTGTGCAAATGCATCATATTCCTTCAGGACTTTAAGCTGGCTGTCCACAGAAGTACTCAATTCCAAAGCCTCACTGACAAGTGGCTGCATAGAATTTTCCAACACTGTTGCTTTCGCTCTGCATGACTCAATTTCCTGCTGAAGTTCATTACTTTTCTTGACCTTGAGCATTTTCTGCATGGGAGGCAGAGTCTTAATTTCTGCTTTTACTGCATCTAGCTCTGTCTGTCGCTACCTGATAATTTCTTGCAGCTGTCCTACTTCTGGATGTTCCTGCAGGGTTGTCTAGGCTTTGACATTGTCTTCCAGCAGCTTTGCTGCACTGCTCACAATATCTAATATTTTCGCTGCTGAGGCCTGAATGTCTGCGCGGCGCTGCTCCCTGACCTCTGGGGGACTTTCTAGTTTGATGCAAAGTTGGAGCTCCGCAATATGGGCCTCATGTTTTTCTTTGAGCTTGTCTATTGCACTGCGAGAGTGCTCTGCATAGTCTTTGAGCTTGGCTATTCTTTGCTCTGGCTCTTCCTCCAGTTGCACGTTGAATTCAGGGAGACTTCGACACACCTCATCCAAAGCTCGTACCAGTGTTTCCTGCTTACGTTCTGCATCCCTCTTTCTCTACTCCACTCCTTCCAGCTGCACTGCGAGGCCCTGCTGTTGACTTATGGTATTTTCCAACTACATTTGTGAATAGTGGTCTCGTGCCTGTATTTCCTTCATAATTGCTAACAGACAGAGATGTAGCTCCGTCATAGAAATCTTAGTGTAATCTATTCCGACCTTCATACTCATCTCCGAACGAGACGCTGCGTCAGTTAATATGAGAGCTGCACTTGACACTTGGCCTTTGTTATCTCTAGTTGGCCATTGCAGTAGGTCTGGCTGCGCGCTTACTGGGACACTGCTTGTGGTAGCGCCAGTCACTGATTTTTCTGCTAACGCCTTCAACTTTTAAATGTGCTTTGCTACACCGGTGATGGCATGAATATGCATTGCTACAAACTCTAACCATTTCTTGGTGAGCACTTCTATGGAATTCGACAGAGCCTGATCAAGCTCTTCACTAGTCAGGCTAGGCTCTTCGTCGAGGTTCTTTTCCTTTGACGCCTTTGTTTTCTTTCAGGACTGAGATTTTGTCACTTCCTTTGCTTCTAGTGACTTGTGCTTATCTGGCCGGTTAGGGTTTGAGGAAGTTTTAACCGAGTCCTCTTATTCTTCCTCATTTTCACCATCACCACCCTGGTTGCTTTCAGTCTGCTGCGACTCAGTTTGTTCTTCACTGTCCTCTGGTGGGTCTCGTTGTTGTGTCTAACTAGGGCCTACACCCACATTGGTAACTGGAGGGATTGGAATGGTGGGTTTTGTTCCCGCGTCCTTCAACCATTTGGTCGGCCACTGCTAAAATACTGCGAGGATTTCATCTTTGGTTACTACATATGGTAACTTAAACCATTGATACTTTTGATCTGCACGGGCCTGGATGAAAATATGGTGCATATCAGCGCTGAAGTTGGTTGCGCCGTCATATTGAGAGAATAGTTCATTAGTGAGCCACGATGTTTGCAGGATCGCATAGGATATTCTCATGGCATAGAAGGCGAACACAGTGTTCGTCATCTGCTGGGATTCTTTGTCCTGCGACACCCAGGGAGATGCGTACCTTGCTGCACCCGAAATGCTTGGAGGTATGTCAATAAACTGTGCCTCGGTGGGTTCTTTCCACCCGATCAGTGCAATAAGTACTATCAGCCATGAATAATGAAAGGTTCTACCTTTTTCCTACACGTATTAGGCATCTTCAAGGAATTCCTTCGCAATGTACTCTGCCTCGTTGTAATTGTAGCCTTCAGCACAGTTCACAACAATTCTGATAACTGGGGCAGGCACTTCATTTGGTCTGCACTTTCGCATGAGCTTACATGCTAAGAGATCAGCTGCGAAGTGAATGTTGTGGTGTTGAATCATGGAAGTGTGATACCCTCATTTCCCCTTCGTCAGGCCGAAGTAGTCCTTCATGCTTTGTGCAAGCTTCGTATCTTCATGCTTTCAAGGGAATTCGGTCCCCGGATCAGGCCCCGCTATTGGTAAGCCGATGATCCTATGGATGAGATCACCATTAATAGGAATTTTTTTTATCTCCTATCCATAGGTGGCAGCCATGTACTAATGCTAGCAGTTGTTTGACCACTATGGTCACCTGTGTGCTGCAACCAAAATGGGAAACATCAAGCATCTTCAACAAGCTAGCTTTATCCAAACCAGCAGCCCAATGTTTTGCTTCCAGCAATGTCATCCCAATATCTGGATATTTGACAAAATGCAAGTATTGTCCCGGGGTGAACTGTGGAAACTTCCCACGATCATTCATGTCGTGGTCAGCATACTTAAGTCAGTCTATTTTCCCTGTCATGGTTCCAACCAACTGCACACCCGGCGGCAGCGAAGGGGTGCGTAAGGTGAACTTCTTTGTCCACCGAGGTAGCTAAACCCCTGGTTGGACAAGCTAGAGATATGGTGGACATGGCGGGGCAACGTTCTCATCCACTTCAGGTGGGACCTATGTTGAACCAGACTGAGTCATCTCGGGATCCTCCGGTGTTTTCCCTAATTGCTTGTGTCTATCTTCATTGTGCTTAGAACGTACTTCAGGCTTAAAATTTTTCCTGGCAGATCATGTTTGCATTGGCTGAGTCGGTGCTGGGGGAGTTTCTTCACGGGGTGCAGATGCAAGTGGGGGGCTGAAACGGTTTAGCAAACCCGTGTGCTCAAATTCCCTCAACAGTTCCTGAAACTCACGATCAGTTGACATGGATGCAATGTTAAAACTCAAAGAAATGTGAAATGCAAACTTCGCAAGTATGATTTCCTTCTTATAGAATCCATCAACTAAATATGTCATAATTGTGCATTTATGATACCAAATCGGGAAGAGATCTTGTCCAAATGGCGATATATTTTCCAAGATCACATTAAAACAAGCAGTTAATACAGAGAACGTACTGGCACCGTCAAATTTTATTTCTTCTAACAATCGTTTTTTTAGTTCCGACAGATCTTTCCTTCTTCAGCACAACCAGTAACGCTGGCTGAGCCGTAATAAGGACATTCGACACCGGCTGGCACCAGGTTCGACATGGATGTGAGCTTCTATCCATGATAGAATTTCGTCCACAGCCTCAATGATTCCTTTTATTTCTAAGAACTCCATCGGACATAAGTCCTGATACTCATGGAGAATTTGGGTCACTTTGCTTACCCTTTCTTCATCCCAATAATCTCCAATGGTATCATACTTAGGTTGTTCTTCTAATCCAATGTTTACGGTCCGCGTCTTCAGGGGCTGTGTCGCTTCAGGTGCTTCGACTACTGGTCCATGTACTTCGCAGTGGCCTTCTGACTCAGGAATGTCAATGTTGCGCGGATCGTCATCCTCATCAATTGCAAGGTTGTAACATTCGACTGCATTAGCTTCTTGTGCCTTCCAATCTGGTTGGTATTCTGCTATCTCTTGATCATCAAATACCTTAGTATGGATCAACCTAATAGCTACGTCTAAAGCAGGGCAAACCTCAGTAATAGAAAATGTCAGCACAAAACTATCAACAAGAGTATCCCAACTTATAGTACCATGGTGAAGCTCGACTTCCACATACCAGTTCTTTGCGATAGGTTCCAGAGTATGTACAAACCTATGTACCCACTTTGTACGAGGTACATGCTTCCAGGCTTCGTAGCATTGCTCCAAATGCTTCTGAGGGCTAGTCTGACCATTAAACCTGCTTCGCACCTCCTATGGTCGATCTTTGAATCTTAGGCAGAGGGAATTCTGGCACACTTCCCAACTATGAATGTACTTCTTGTGACCATTCCACCATCTGGCCCTGAATGCTGAATCCAAAGTCACCATTTTCTATGAGTCTGGTACCTGCGCTGAGAATTGCACAATAAACTCTTCTAGGTCTGTTGAACCATAAAAAATAGGTAAGTCTCTTCTTTGTGAGTTGAGCCGTCTGAGAGACTTGGTAATTCTTGCACAGCGATGTCCATGTAGCTCATACAGTCTGTTCTGCCAATTCTCTAGGCCGTCATCTGAATCCGTCATGCAGGAGCTGTCACACTGCCAATCCGTGATACCTTCGGTAGTAGGATCAACATAATCTTCTTCCTTCACTGTGATATTGTAGATATGGTCGAACACATCCTGATCTTCATCCCTAAGTGGTTTTGTGTACCTTTCTCCTTGAGCAGGGTCTAGTGGTACTATGACTCTCAAACCCTTCCCTTCAAAAGTCATCTGTCTCTTCTTAAGGTTAATGACTACAGCATTTTCCATTGCCCATTCAATTCCTAATAAGGCTAGATAGGGATTGCTGTCATGAATTATCTCAATAACTTCAAAGTCTGCTAAGGTACTACCTCCATCAATATCTACTGGGACACTAGGAAATCTTCCTAGGGGCACAATCTTCTGCTGATTGGCTAATCTTAATTGTATAGGGGACCAATCAAGGGTAGGTTGTCCCATTTGTTCCCATGTCTGTTTAGTTAAGACATTTACTTCTGATCCTAGGTCCAAGATGACATCATTCATTTCATACTCTCCTAGTTGAGCATTAATTCTCATTTCCCTGCCAGGTCTTCTGACTCTATTAACAGTTTTTTTCCTTAACAGAACTTCACTGAGGTTCGCAGGAAGCAATAACTTTCTGCAACTCATTTAAAGCATTCTGGTTTTGTAAGAGCTTCATAGAACTCTGTAAAAAGGAGGACAGTGTACTTACTTTATCCATCGAAGCTTCTTGCGGCTGCGACTGCTACTGAGGTTGTTGCGCAGGTGCTACTGATGTGCTTGGGTCAGCAAATTCTCTCTTGGCTTCCATAAATGCCTCTTTTTCTCTGTCAACATCAAATGCTGGGATTTTTTCTGGGGCCTTACGAACCCAAGCCGTATCCACCTGTTTCTCCTTGTTCTACACTTCCGTCGTGGCTCTGATCCTAGTAACAACATTAATGGCTAGGGAAGGTCATTGCTCCATAGCAATCAGCTGAATATTCTGAGTAGGGGCACTATTTCTTTCCTGAATCTTGGCGATCAGCTGCGGGCACTGCTCAATCACATGGTCGACGACTTTGCAATATCGACACGTCGTAGTTGGGTTCTGACAATCTCAAGCTATATGCTCTGCCTGGTTATAGTTACAGCACACAATGTGGCCTCGTCCTCTTCCAGCCATACCACCATGACCACAACCTCCAAAAGTTCCACAACCCAATGCACTCCCGCGGTAACCATATCCATCAGTGCCTTGTCCATCATTTTGTACCCGGTAAGTGTCATAGGTGCGCTCTCTCATGAGGTCAAGACTGTGACACTCATCTTCATTATGTCCCACTGACTTACAGAATTTGCAATAGGGGTTCTTGGGGACTTGCACATACCTTTGCAGTAGATAGCAGTCTTCAGGTCGATGCTGGCTAGTTGTCTTACAAATTTCACAATATAGCACACTAGGGTTGAATGGGTTTGGCGCACCAAAATTCAGGTAATTTCTTACCACAGGACACTGTTCCTTGTCATGACCCTCTGTCCGACATCGTGTACACCAAACCTCTTCTCAAACAGCCTTGCCTTTCTTCATGTCGTGAAGCTCCAGAGCCATCACTGCCAACTGCGCTTGTATTTGGGATATACCTGAATTATCTTCAACAGGAGCAGTTTCAAGCTTCATCGCAATTTCCAGAGCCTCTTGCTGGTCAGCAACCTTTTGTTGCATGAGTGGAGTCCTGATATGCGGTAGCAATGGTACAATGAACCATTCCTTATGCTGTGCTGGTCTAATAGTGAAACTGACTTGATCTAGTAGAACTTTGAACCTCTGATCAAAGTCCCACACCGATTCTCCTCGCCTCTGCTGAATTTCCTTTAGTTCAGTGATACATTGCGACTCAGATTTCAGCTTCTTAAATTCCTTTATCATTGCTGCTTTTATGTCAGCCAAGACATGGTTCTGAGTGCTGGTAAACTTCATGAACCAGGTCAAAGCGCGGTCTCTAAAAGAAGTAACCCACTGCGCTCTTCTTGTATCTTGATCCATAATGTTCTTAGCAGTCCACACTGCTTCACATAAAAACCAGAACTGTTCTGGATCCTCTGATCCAGTTCCTTTCAAAATAGGGAGCTTAATATCATCATTCATGTGGGCCATCGTAGATCTAGGGTGGGTTGGAAGGGGACTGGTAGCAGGTGGGGAAGAACTTGCTAGGGTAGACTGACCTGTGACAGGAATACTCAGGCTAGGGTTACTTTCAGACTGTGACGGATTCTCAGGGATAATAGGTCTGCGCTTCGGTGTTACTGGAGGGTTTTCAACAGAAGGGGTTTCTTGGGGCTCTGAGGCGGCTGGACTGGAAGGGTTAGACTTGGTATTCTGACCAAGGGTATAGGACTCAAAATTTCTCTTATACATTTTCCCTCTTTGTAGCAAACCACTTTGCTCGTCGAAGGGACTATCTCTTGCAAACATAGGTTAGTAATACTAAATCTAATAGTCTGATTCAATGAGCAATATACCTTTTTTAGCCAATAGCATTTTAATTCTCAAACTAAATGAATTCAAATACTTACCCCTTGGTCCTTTGCAAAACTTCCGTTTGAATTCACTAAAGGATGTACTTGTATCAATGGAGAACTCCGTCACAAATGCTTCGAGGGATCGCGTTGTCTAGAAATCAATGACGTGAGATATCTCGTTGTTCACCCTTTTCAATATATTAATTCTTGTGGGGGTCTAATCAAGAAACTGACCTTCTTGGAAGTTCATCCTTCTCTCAGTCAACCTGGATAACCACTGGTGCAACTCTATGTGGATACTACCAAAGAAAATTTCATAAACATCAGAGAAAATGTACCTTCGTAAAAAGTCATCTGAACTACGGCGCGGATCTTTGTTCTCTTACTCATCAAATTTCAGATAAGTCTTTTCAATCCAAGCACTGATTTCTTGCACTAAGGGCCTCCAAAACATAGCCCTCTAGGTACGACGTAAACCCCTCTTGAGAAGATACTGAGTTCAACTGGAAGCGGAACCAATTTGTTGGGAAATTGGGCAGATCCGGGTTTTATACCATTAGCTTCGCACCAACAAAAGACCCACAGTGTTGGCCCTTTCGGCAACAACCTGCGAACAGGTTGCAGTCTCACCAGAAAAAGCTATGGGGTGCCGCAGAATCAGGTTTCTGCAAGCAGAAGAGGGATATTACCGTACCTTTAGCCTTTAACTAGTTATAATCGTACAATACAGAGCTTCAACATACACTTATTTAGCTTTGCAATTAGATAAACAACAATGACTTTCTTAACCCTTACTAGGAATTCACAGTGAAGTTAGTATTTAGCAGTGATATTACTTATCAATGCATAAAAGAACATAACAGAGCAACACAAAAGAACCACAACACAAGATATAACATGGTTTACCCCCAGTTTAGGGGCTACATCCACAGAACTATGTTTTATTCAACTCTTTACAAAAACCACAGTTTTGATCTACGCACTCAGCTGCAGATCCCTTCAAGTCCTCAAAGACGCACACACAGCTGCAGGCCTCTGCGCACACAGCTGCAGAGGTCGTCCACGCACATAGCTGGGACTTAACCTTTCTTACAAAACAACCCTTAGCTTCGCATCAATTCTTCTTACATCAAAAGCCTAAACAGACTTCTTTACAAAAGTACTTATTTATACAGTGCACTTAATACAAAACCATGGGCTGAAACCATGGGCACCCAGAACCCTAAACCCTGGACTTAAACCATGGGTTGATTACAAAAAGAGGAATTTTACTTAACCCCGACACCCCTAAGACTATTTTGAGTCGTAACTCCACTTACAAGCTTCCACAAAAAATGCGGAGTTACCAAGGTTAAGGACCGTTAAGGTGCACGCCCCAACATATTCGACCAAATACTGCATGGACCAAACCCTATACGAATCTCAACGGTGCGATGATGTAGTTGAAGTCGAGCATGTGAGAAACAATCATCTCGAGAGGCATTAAGGACTCCTCTCAAGTGGTACAAGGAACTCATCAATGATGTTAATGAAACCAAGGTACAGGGACCTCTGGCTCTATCCTCTAGAATATGTGTGTTGTCATCGAGAGAGGGAGACCTTCCCCTAGTCAAGGCAATGATGTTTTCTTGACCAGAAGCACGAGGGAAATAATCGAAAGGTGTGAGACAATCTGTAGACTGACCCACTAAATGGGGATGGGGGAGGGGGAGGGAAAGAATTGAATAAGGATAGGGGGAGTGTGGTAAACTCAAAAAGTCCTTTGTTCAAAGTATGACAGCAGGGCAGACTAGGCAGAAAATGAAACTGACTCATGGGAATGGGATCATAGATGTAATACCGAGAATGTCACTGTAGATGGGAAATACTTGGGGGAGGTGAATACTTTTGATATTGATGGGATCCAAGGAAGACACATTGCAGAGTACTCTAAACAAAGGAAACCCAAAGTGGGAATGCTGCCAAACTATTTTTTGTGGGGTGGTGTCTAGAGACATCGTTGTGGTACGATCTCGTGCATTTTTGGTGAGCCCGAGAAGGTAAATGCTCGATGGTGCTTTCAATTTGAGAGAGTCTGAAAGCATGAAGAAGACTCCAATGGGGGCTCTTTTTTGCTGGTAGTCTCCTGTGCCCGAAAAAGGATAAAAGTATACATAGGAGAGCTCACGCATCCTGTAAGGGATGAGAGACTTCTTTACCATTGGTAGTCCAGTCAGGCCAGAAAAGGTTAAACCTATACTGACTGGATGGTCATTCAGATACTTTTATGAGCATGAATGAAACCAAGTTTTCTCAGCAATATTTTCTTGATGAGAAGGCTGGAAAAGAGATTAACAACAACCCATGGTGAGCTTTTTCATAAAGTGTGGCCCCTCTGCCCGAGAAAGCATAAAAGTATGCAGAGGGGAACAGTCTTGGCTTGAATATGCCAACGTCGTCCTTTTCATTTGATGGTCTATATGGTCCACAAAAGGAGATTAAAAAGACGATGTAGATGCCATTTCCTATCCTTTAACGATCGGGAAAGGGAGCAGCTGTGCTCGGCTATCTTTTCATTGTTTTTAGGAGTCAGAAAAGAGTTTGAACGAAACCCCAGTATGGTCAACCGAATGCGGTGGCACAGGCGGTGCCCCATGTCGGGATGATGGAAAGTGGTCCAAAGTTCATCTGTGCAGTATGGATGGAGTAGAAGGATCTCAAACATACCAATACATGCACGGGATAGATCATGCAGAGGCAAATGAGTTAGTGCGGTAGAGGCATGCAAACCGGGGTGGCTCTCGGACATAGGTCAGGAGAGTGTGTGTGAGTTATGGTGGACAGACTTGACTACATGTGATGTGGGTGCCAGTCCTGGGGAAATTATATGCCAAATACGCTCAAGAAAAATAAATTGGTTTGTGGACAATGGTCCAAAGTTCTGCGTAAGGTGCGGTGGATGGAGAGGACAACTATGTGTTAAAATACAAAACAAGAAGAAAAATGGTAACCCTTAAGGGCTGGTGGCCCAAAAACTTGCATGAGTAGAAGTAGGAAAGAGTGATACAAGTACAGGTCCACAAACACTTGCATCGCCATGTTGTGGCTCCTAAATCAAGGTAAATTTTGGGGAGCGGTCCCAAAATTTGTTTATTAAACATTTGACGATGGTCTCATAAGGAGATAGAAATTTGGGCCCAAAGGTGTGAGAGGTGTCTCGAATAGGTTCCGGGTGATTTTGGATTAGCAGCTAATGGTGATACCCCTGACTTGTGGTTTAAATGTTGAAAAACAAGAAAATAAAATGAAGCGACTCATTGGTGGTGTTTAAGCGTAAAATCTCTTAAGGTAGAGCCCATTGTAGGGATTCTCCAAGAGTTGTCCATCCGATTGAATGAAGAGGCATGCCCCCTTTGTGGGGGGGGGGGGGGGGGGGGGGGAAAGAATTGAACAGGGGTAGGGGGAGTGTGGTATGCTCAAAACTTTGTTTTTTCAGAGTATGATGGCAGGGGGGACTAGCCAGCAAATGAATCTAACTCATGGGAATGGGATCATAGCTCTAATACCAAGAATGTCATTGCAGATGGTAAATACTTGGGGGAGGTGGATACTTTTGATATTGATGGGATCCAAGGAAGAAATATTGCAGAGTACTCTGAACAAAGGTGACCCAAAGTGGGAATGCTGCCAAACTATTTTTTGTGGGGTGGTGTCTAGAGACACCATTGTGGTACGATCTTATGGATTTTTAGTGAGCCCGAGAAGGTAAATGCTCGATGGTGCTTTCAATTTTAGAGAGTCTGAAAGCACAAGGAAGAATCCACTGGGGCCTATTTTTCGTTGGTAGTCTCCTGTGCCCAAAAAAGGATAAAAGTTTACATTGGAGAGCTCGCCCATCCTGTAAGGGATGAGAGAATTATTTACCATTGGTAGTCCAATCAGGACAGAAAAGGTTAAACCTATACTGACTGGACATTCATTCAGATACTTTTACAAGCATGCACGAAACCAAGTTTGCTTGGCAATATTTTCTTGATGAAAATGCTGAAAAAGAGCTTAACGACAACCCATGGTGAGCTTTTTCATAAAGTGTGGCCCCTCTGCCAGAGAAAGCATAAAAGTATGCAGAGGGGGACGGTCTTGCCCTTAATATGCCAAGGTGGTCCTTTTCATTTGATGGTCTACATGGTCTGCAAAAGGAGATAAACGAGATGATGTAGACACCCTTTCCTATTCTTTAATGAGAGGGAAAGGGAGCAGCTGCGCTCAGCTATCTTTTCATTATTTTTAGGATTCATAAAAGAGCTTAAACGAAACTCGAGTACGGTCAACTGACTGCGGTGGCATAGGAAGTGCCCCATGTCGAGACGATGGATAGTGGTCTAAAGGTCATCCTTGTAGTATGGATGGAGCAGAAGGCTCTCAAACATACCAATACATGCATGGGATAGATCATGGCAGAGGCAGGCGAGTCAGTGCGGTAGAGGCATGCAAACCGAGGTGGCTCTTGAATAGAGGTTAGGAGAGCGTGTGTGATTTATGGTGCACGGAATTGACTACATGTGATGTGAGTGCAAGTCTAGGGGCATTTATATGCCAAATACGTTCAAGAAAAATAAATTGTTTTGTGGACAATGGTCCAAAGGTCCGTGTAAGGTGCGGTGGATGGAGAAGACAACTATGTGTTAAAATACAAAACAAGAAGAAAAAATGGTAACCCTTAATGGGAGGTGGCCCAAAAAACAGCATGAGTAGCAGTAGGAAGGAGTGATACAAGTATAGGTCCACAGATAGTTGCATCGCCATGCTTTGGCTCATAAATCGAGGTAACTTCCGAGGAGCGGTCTCGAAATTTTTTTGTTAAACATGAGACGATGGTCTCATAAGGAGATAGAAATTTGGTGTCACATGCCCCAATTTTGCAAAATAATACTATCTTATTTTGATTTTATTCCAATACATTATGTTAAATTTAATGCTAAGTTGTAACTGATGACTTAGCAGAGTCAAGGATGTGGAATGTAGTTCTGAATATTTTAATTTTAAATAAATAAAAGTGGAGATAACAACTTGGGAGAGCTATTAAAAAGAGTGTTACTGGTCAAGTTGGTGGAGGAGACTAGGTGGAGAGCAAATAGACAAATGGAAGCATCCTCAAACACTTCCTATGTTGTAGGTGGCAACCTCCCTAGATTTGGGTCCATGATCCCCTAAGAAAGTGGGATCAAAGCAGGTGGCTCAATTAATGACAACTAACCCCAAAAGACCTAGGAAATCTTAATAAAAGTACCCGTTGAAGAGAGTTGAGGTGGCTCATTCCAGGAGAAGAATCATTCAGGTGAATGCACTTCAAGGAATTCATTGGGAAGGGAATTTTTGAGGAAGGTGTTTGAAGGGTAAACTACAAGAAGGTGATCTAGTACAACTTTCCAGCTGAAAGATCTCACTGCAGTGTGCAAAGTTGGTATTGAGTCTTTGGACTAGTACTTTGCTGATTGCTCCACCTAGTTCCATCCAAGGAGACCAGAACAAGTTCGGGGGTCCTGAGAAGCCGTTGTTTGAGTGCTCTCCAAGAGTTGGTAGGGTGGAACGACCAACTTTTAGAGAGCACTCAAACACTAAGGAGGGGGAGGGAAAGAATTGAACAGGGGTAGGGGGAGTGTGGTATGCTCAAAACTTCATTTTTTCAGAGTATGATGGCAGGGCGGACTAGCCAGCAAATGAAACTAACTCATGGGAATGGGATCATAGCTCTAATACCAAGAATGTCATTGAAGATGGTAAATAATCGGGGGAGGTGGATACTTTTGATATTGATGGGATCCAAGGAAGAAATATTGCAGAGTACTCTGAACAAAGGTGACCCAAAGTGGGAATGCTGCCAAACTATTTTTTGTGGTACGATCTTGTGGAGTTTTGGTGAGCCCGAGAAGGTGAATGCTCGATGGTGCTTTCAATTTGAGAGAGTTTGAAAGCACAAGGAAGAATCCAGTAGGGCCTATTTTTCGTTGGTAGTCTCCTGTGCCCGAAAAAGGATAAAAGTTTACATTGGAGAGCTCGCCCATCCTGTAAGGGATGAGAGAATTATTTACCATTGGTAGTCCAATCAGGACAGAAAAGGTTAAACCTATACTAACTGGACGTTCATTCAGATACTTTTACAAGCATGCACAAAACCAAGTTTGCTTGGCAATCTTTTCTTGATGAAAATGCTGAAAAAGAGCTTAACGACAACCCATGGTGAGATTTTTCATAAAATGTGGCCCCTCTGCCAGAGAAAGCATAAAAGTATGCAGAGGGGAACAGTCTTGCCCTAAATATGCCAAGGTGGTCCTTTTCATTTGATGGTCTACATGGTCTGCAAAAGGAGATAAACGAGATGATGTAGACACCCTTTCCTATTCTTTAATGAGTGGGAAAGGGAGCAGCTGCGCTCAGCTATCTTTTCATTATTTTTAGGATTCATAAAAGAGCTTAAACGAAACTCGAGTATGGTCAACTGACTGCGGTGGCATAGGAATTGCCCCATGTCGAGATGATGGACAGTGGTCTGAAGGTCATCCATGCAATATGGATGGAGAAGAAGGCTCTCAAACATACCAATACATGCATGGGATAGATCACGGCAGAGGCGGGCGAGTCGGTGCAGTAGAGGCATGCAAACCGAGGTGGCTCTTGAATAGAGGTTAGGAGAGCGTGTGTGAGTTACGGTGCATGTAATTGACTACATGTGATGTGAGTGTAATTCTAGGGGCATTTATATGCCAAATACGTTCAAGAAAAATAAATTGTTTTGTGGACAATGGTCCAAAGGTCCACGTAAGGTGCGGTGGATGGAGAAGACAACTATGTGTTAAAATACAAAACAAGAAGAAAAATGGTAACCCTTAATGGGAGGTGGCCCAAAAAACAGCATGAGTAGCGATAGGCAAGAGTGATACAAGTATAGGTCCACAGATAGTTGCATCTCCATGCTTTGGCTCATAAATCGAGGTAACTTCCGAGGAGCGGTCTTGAAATTTGTTTGTTAAACATGAGACGATGGTCTCATAAGGAGATAGAAATTTGGTGTCACATGCCGCAATTTTGCAAAATAATACTATCTTATTTTGATTTTATTCCAATACATTATGTTAAATTTAATGCTAAGTTCTAACTGATGACTTAGCAGCGTCAAGGATGTGGAATGTAGTTCTGAATATTTTAATTTTAAATAAATAAAAGTGGAGATAACAGCTCGGGAGAGCTATTAAAAAGAGTGTTACTGGTCAAGTTGGTGGAGGAGACTAGGTGGAGAGCAAATAGACAAACGGAAGCATCCTCAAACACTTCCTATGTTGTGGGTGGAAACCTCCCTAGATTTGGGGTCATGATCCCCTAAGAAAGTGCGATCAGAGCAGGTGGCTCAATTAATGATAACTAACCCAAAAAGACCTAGGAAATCTTAATAAAAGTACCCGTTGAAGAGAGCTGAGGCGGCTCATTCTAGGAGAAGAATCATTCAGGTGAATGCACTTCAAGGAATTCATTGGGAAGGGAATTTTTGAGGAAGGTGTTTGAACGGTAAACTACAAGAAGGTGATCTAGTACAACTTTCCAGTTGAAAGATCTTGCTGCAGTGTGCAAAGTTGGTATTGAGTCTTTGGACTAGTACTTTGCTGATTGCTCCACCTAGTTCCAGCAAAGGAGACGAGAACAAGTTCGGGGGTCCTGAGAAGCTGTTGTTTGAGTGCTCTCCAAGAGTTGGTAGGGAGGAATGGCTTCCCATCGCTGTTGTCATCCAGCTTTAAAAACAGGTTCCATTATCTTTTAATTTCTGTGTTAAAGTTTATATCCGTGTGTGAACAATAATGAATGATTATATGTTAGGTTATAAACTGTTAAGTTTAAAACTTCTTAGTTGTTTTAATGCTGAATCTATTCTTTGATGAAAAGTAAATCCTACCTATGTTTTTCCCCATCTGGAGTAATCCAGATCGTACTCCAGCATAGGTAGTGTATCAAGCTAGATGAAGAAATGATAGAGATGTGGATTGAATAGAATTATTTTGTATTTCAGTATAAAAGAGTAATTTATCTCTGTATATAGATGTTTTCTGGAAAGGATACCATTATGTCTAATTAAGCTATGATTTAAAAACCAGACTACTGAATTAGGAATGCTAGCTAAGAATAATACATAATACTTCTAAAAAATAGTAAGTTTACTTCTTTTATGTTGATTATTGTAAATAAGTTATTTATCTTATTCAAAATTGTACTTCTGCAAACTGGAACTGCTAACCTGTCAGCTAGGAAAAGATTCAACTTAGATAATTACTCATTTATGTGAAAGAAGGATTAAGTTAACTTTTTATAAAGTTATTTCATTGTACTTACTGCATAACTAATTCTACCAAGGTTCATATCTAAATAGGATATTTCTGGTATAGTATTTTAAAAATTATATATAACAATTATAATAGTATAACAATGAGATATTAACAAAAATCCTATCTATGTAATTATAAATTAGACCAAGTGCAAGGTTACATAGTATTTAATAAATATTATTTACTTATGGACAAACTTAATCAAAAGAACTAAACAAAAACTAATTATAAAAGAATGCACAGGGTCGAAACCCTTATAATATAGAAACAGTATAAATTTTATTATTAATATTACAATATTATAATTTATAGCGTTAACACTGTAAATTAAAAGTAATAACAATATAATCAAATAAGCAATAATCCAAAGAGTTGTATTATTCAATTTTCTAAAAACATCAAAATATTATTACAATCCTATAAGGACAGAGAAGAAAATAAATGAAAATACAACCATTCATACTTGTAACCAACAAATATTTTAACATGTATTATTAAACTAATTCACAGAATAAATTAAGAAAGTATTTACACATAGTTTACTAACAGAACTTAAATTTTCTCAATAACCGAGCTTATTAACAACTATTATCATAGAAACAAGTAGAAGAACAAACAATAAATATTTTACTATAGTGGAACATAAAATTTAACAGTAAAAATATCTTTACATAGACAAAATAGGATAAAACCTAATGCACAAAAAATTACATTTTAAGTATCAAAATAACCAAGTCTGAGCTCAATACAGATACATCTTTTCACTTAAGGTTAACAGAGAACGGCTCGACAGGCCATATATTTTTTTCATTATATAATTTTCTACATAATCAGTAAACAAGGATTTACAAATCATGGCATAATCCGGAAACCTTGCGAGCAACAAGGGTTTGTTAAACCAACCAAAGAAACTAAACAAGCTAACCAAGAAACAACAACCACAAGGGTTATTTGTAGGCCACAACGACCAACCGAAACTATTCCATAAGGAGCTTTACATATTTGAACTGCCATGGGTTGACCAGGGCTTACCTGTGAGTAGGAAGTTGACCCCATACATTTGCACTAGTTGTGAAGGAATACATAACTGTCACCTGCAAGAATAATCCCTCATACGTTAATAATGGCATTATAACACAACAGAGTTCAAAACAATTTTTAATAACTGTTAAAGAACTTTATTTACCTGGAAGTAAAAGTAAGGTAGCCACCCACAAACAGGAGTGCCACCACCAGCAAGATGAACAACAAACACTTCATCTCTCTTATGACAGAGACAGGTTAACGAATGCAAACACTGCTAGCAGCAGACAAAAGATGGGAGCGACGGCCAAGCAGAAAGCAGATAATAAAGCACACACTGTCACCACCTTCAGACCATGAGAACCCACTTTACCAGAAACCCTAAGATAGACCAGACCACAAGATTAGATTCATGGCTCTTAATGTTTTGCGGCCACGATAAAATTACAGTGCTGTAATTTATTCCCACAAGAAAGTTGTGGAGGAATAATCCAGAAAGAAAAACAACTACACATAGTTTAAGCCATGAACAAATTGTCATGGCTCTTCTCAAATCATTGCAGAATGAGCTCACGGTGCAACAAGGAACGAAAATGATGAAGGAGGACTAAACAACACAACCAGGACACAGAGTTCACATCACGGCCAAGACATAGTTGCAGAGCAGTTCAAAGGCCCGAAAATGATGGAGAAAAATGACCAATACTAGGGTTCGTAATCCCTTTTATTGTCTCAACACTTGGTCAAGGAGAAACCACGTGTTCATGCAAATAATTCACCCTCTAGTGGGTAAATCGCATAGTCCCTGCATGCAATCGATTTTCCAATTATTCAAATTAATATTTGCTCAATCATAAGTTATAGCAATAATTTTTACAAGGTTCCACATTATCCCGGAGTCAACCAAC
The DNA here is from genome assembly GCA_001517045.1 of Pseudotsuga menziesii. NCBI lineage: Eukaryota > Viridiplantae > Streptophyta > Pinopsida > Pinales > Pinaceae > Pseudotsuga > Pseudotsuga menziesii. Next base: position 1,006,910 of record LPNX010979143.1, on the reverse strand, counting down.
GAGTGCATGTTATATACTATTGAAAGCATAAAATTATAAATCCTCAAATCATTTGCCAAGCTAATATCGTGATAAGTTGTATAGTTGGTACAAGGGAGAATTTAAAACCTTGGTATATTAGATTCAACCTTATCCATAGTTTCATCGTTGGAGTGGACTAACGCCACGTCCTTTAACCATTGCAAACTTATAGCATACACATTGCAAATCAACATAATATATATATCAAGCTTATGGTGGACCATGAAATCAACGAACCTTATAAACCTTATTCATGCCAAGTAATTGTTATGTTGGTACATATCCAAGATATGTCATATGTATATTATTTGAATTACTTAGGCTCGAAAACCTTAGTTTATGAACTATATAGTTGTATATTATTTCACATTAAGCTTGTTGATAATCATTAAATGGTTGTAATATCATAATCAATATTTTTTGCCTCAAGAATATTTATGCATAGAAAGATTTAGTTCTTCACTAATGGATAAACCATTTTCTCATAGCATAAATAGTATAGTTACAACCATCGATAAGCCTTGAGCTATCAAAGCTAGGTTAATTAAGCAAATTTTGTGATACTGAAGAGATGCAAAGAAAAAGGCTATTTCCTTTCTTAGCCAAGCAATGATAATAAAGTTTTACTAACAAATTTGCATTGCTAATCATTTTGTCACCAACATTTATGTTGTGACTTGAAAATGTTTCAGAACATAGTTTTACTTAGGATCGTGAACTTTATAAACCTTATCGGTTTATAATCTAGAACTACTAGTAAGTTTAAATGCTTTATAAACAAGATGATTTGTGTAGGTATCGTTGAATATTACAGAATTTATAGATCAGTGGGTGAAAAATACTAGGATGATGACTATGAATCATGTACATAGTCAGATCAACAAAGTTAATGACTTTTGGTTGTTTACTAACCATATCAAATAATTAAGATACTTCATGTTTTGATTAGTAATACAATCTTTTAAAGAATTGTCTAAGTATTTGCATGAGATAATGAAGCAATTTATCTGGAAGTATTGACTTAAGTTAAGAGTTGTGGTCAGGGACTTATTCCAAAAGAAGTATTATAAAATAAAATAAGAAACAAGAGCGGAATCACCCAATTAACTCTATGATCTTAGGACGTGGTATTGCACTGTAATGTTTAGAACTTTATAGACAGAAACCTGCATACAGAAGATGAATAACCCGTAATCGCTTATACAAATTTTATAAGTCGATAATGTATTTGTTATAGCTCAAAATGACACTTCTCTTCCTGTGACCACTTTCCCATGATCCCGTCGCATGTCGACATTTCCATGACGACACTTCATGAAAGTCATTGAAAGTCACTGAAAAAACACCTATCTTGGAGGGCCCATATCTTGAGTTTTGTAACTCCCTTTGACCTCATTTCTGCACCGTTGGAAAGGTATTTCAGTTAGCTAAAATTTACAGAAAATGCCCAAAAATACCTTAAAAATGCATTTTTTGTGTATTCGTGACTCTCCTTATGTGCAACTCGCGAATCACTCGCGACTCTTGTGTTTTACAAGTCGCGAATGGATATATTCGCGGGTTGCTCTTGTAGAAACTCACGGATCATTCGCGGGTTGTCCTCCTTCATAGTCGTGAATCTGTCTCTTAACATTAAAACATAAAAACACGCTTTTTGAGTTAGTTTGGGTAGTTATGCAACTGACTTCTTCAGTTGTAACCACTTTGGCTTCGACCCTAACTCTTCTTTACCATATAAATAGAGGTAGGGAGGTCCATGAGAGGGGACTTGAATTTCTCCATTGTTATGCTGGAGGAATCGAAACTCTCTTTTCCCACACCTTTGCCTTGGAGGTCTTCCCCTTGTGTTGCAGAGCTTGGGGGCTGAGTTCTTTGGAGAAGAGAAGCAGCAGAACCGGATCAAGGTTTTGTGAGGTGCCAAACTTGAAGAGAAGGTATATTTGTACTTGTTTTCAAGATTAATAAAGATGTGATGTCCTTCTTCTTCCCAAATCATTGTTCAATGTGTGATTGAATCTCTGTTTATGATCATATGATGATGTTATTCATATTATTAGTTTCATGTTTATTTGATTATCATTGTTTTATATGTGGTCATGATGGTTTGAGAAAGGTATAACTTGTTTTGCAGGTCTCTTGGAGTGAGAGGAGCAAGAAGAGGATTGAAGAGAAAGCTTGGACCAGCCTTCAGTTAGTCAGGTGTGGACCTTTCTCATCTTTGAATATTGCTTATGTATGCTTGCTGAACATTGTGCATCTCTTTTTCAACCCGAGTACATTGATGGCCTCTTAAACCCTAGCCATAGGATACTTTCCTTTACAACAGAACTGGCGACTCCGCTGGGGAGAGCCTTGTCTGTTTAGGGTTTGTCTTGATTTCTTTCAGCTTTTTGCATTGTTTCAGGTCCTTCTTGCCACTTAGGAACACTTTATAAATCTGATATCACACTTCCCCTGCCTTCTTAAGGTGGTTTTTGACCATTTTTGGGAATTTTTCCACCCATTCGCGAGTTTCTCTTCTGAACAGTCACGAATGCTTTCTTGCATTCGCGGGTTGCTATACTGAATAGTCGTGATTCATTCACGGGTTGCACTTATAGACAGTCGCGAATGCCCCTTTAAACAGTGTTTTTCCTCTTTTGTGATTTTTCTTCGGTTTGAAGGTGTTTTGGGTAGGTCTTTTAGGGTCCTCTGCAGGTGCATGACTCTAGGGAGTTAGTGTCATCCTTTTTGCTTGTTCTCTATCTATGTGGTAAGCCTTTTTATAGCATTAGGGTTTGTTCTTTGCTCTTTCCCCCATCTCCTTTGCTTGGTTTGATTTTTGGCTTATGTTTCTGGTTAGCCTCTGTTAGTGATCTTTGTTTGATTTCAGAAGCTTGTTGGTGTTGATTTCCTTCTTGTTTTGTTGGTTAACTTCATCATGCCAAAATAGTTGACTTGTCTTTTTATGCAAGCCTTCTTTCCAAGTAGGGTTTATGCTGACTTTAGTTCAGTCTAGAGTTTGTTTGGTGGCTGTATAACAGAGTTCATTTTGCTTTGTTCTTGTTATTTGCATGCTTTTAGTTTGTAGGTAGTTTTTCTTTTGCATTTATAAAAGAAAATTAAAAAGAACCTATACTTGTTTTTGCTTCTTTCCCCCCACCTCCTTCTTTGGCTTGACCTTGTTGGACAAGGTACTGAGCAGCCTTTGTTTGCAGGTTTAGATTGATACTTAGGACTGCTTGACCTTTGTTTATATCGGTCTTTTTGCTCAGTTTCTTCATTCCAAAGTTGTTGGCTTGTTTACCTTTGTAAGCCTTCTTTTTAAGTGAGGTTGATATCCAACTTTAGGGAGACCTAGAGTTTGTTTGAGGGGAGTAGAGTAGTTGTCTATTTTCTTTGCTTACAGTACTTGTTTGCATTAGTTCATAGGCTGATTTTTTCTTTTGCATTTATAAAAGAAAAATACAAAAACATATGTTTGCTTTATGTGCATGTAGATTAGTTTGTTAGTCTAGATTGCATGGCATATTTTTGTTTTTGAAAAAATATAAAAATATTTTGTTCTTTTTTGGCTTTCAAGTTTACCATTTGAAAAATATAAAGAGAATAGTTTTTGCTTCTTGCATTTAATTTCTCTTTGCTTAGTCCTTTGTTTCAAATCTTGAGTCAAAACACCACATAAGTTTCATGCCATTTACCCTCTGACTAATAACAACCCTTAAAATAAACGATATAATTTTAAAATTTACTAGTAAGTTTTATTTTATAGGGTCATACACCAACTAGCTCAGGCTAGACTTGTGGATTATGGAGTTTCAAATCTCCACAAGTGTTAAAATTTCAGACGTAGTTGGCCTATCACTAGGTAAATCCTTTTCTACTTTGATTGTATCTTGGAAGCTCCTCTCAAATGGGAGTTAAGCACTAGGCCGCATGGAGGCTTGGACAGGGGAGATAACCCTCTGAATCCTTGTCAAAATGTAACCTAGGACTTTTACACATCTGGGGATTCTGTCCTAAACAGAGTTTCGGGCTCAGCTACCCTGCCCATGCGTACGAGTTCGGCTGACGACTGTCCCCTCATACTGTCAATTTAGTTAAGTTAGCCTCTAGTCTCTTTGAAATCTAGGGTTCATACACAGGTACACCGGAAGGTTATTTCTGATTGACCTTGGACGGGCTTGGAAGGTAACCCTTGTTGAAAGTGCAGGAGGGTGGTGGGTGATTCCTCCGCTTGTGCCTGAGAACCACCTCAAGGATGCCAAGTAATCGTTCATCATATTTCTTCTGGAAAGTACATCTTATACCTGTTTGTCTGTTTGGGATTTAGAAATTTTTTAGTAAGTGCTGTGTGGTTTGTTTGTACTTAGTGGGCCTTTAGGTGTCTGCTTTGTAATTTTGGTTGACCATCAACCTCAGACTTTGTCTCTTGTTTTGAAACTATGGCTAGCACCCCTTCGAACACCAACCAAGAGATCCCCATGATGGGAGCTCCTTGTCCTATTCCTCTCATAGGGAATGTTGGTGTTCCCTTGATGGCCACCTTGAATCTTCCAGGATTCACCCTAGGGATACCGGTGTGGTTGTTTTCCACTCCAACTGTCCTGAATGCTCTTGATGCTTCTCAAGTAAGATCCTTATATCAAGGGCATCAAAACACTATCTCCCCTTCACCTGTAGTTAGTTCTCCTCCTCCTTCTACCTCATGCGGTGAAAGTACTGATACTAGTAACCGACAGTCTAAAAGGAGTAAAAGAAGGAGGAATAGGAAGAAAGCACATAAGCAAGGGGGCACCTGTTCAACCTCTGCAAGTCAAGTTGAACCTCACCACCCAGCCTCGGTTGTTCAGGTTGGGGGCACCCATCCAACCTCTGTAGTTCATGTTGGATCTAGTCACTCAACCTCTGGTGTTCACGTTGAGTGCACCCGTTCAACCTCTGGTTTTCAAGTTGAACCTTCCTATCCAACCTCTGTTGTTCATGTTGGAGCTATCCATCCAGCCTCTGGTGATCAAGCTGGTGGGATCCTTCCAACCTTTTCAGCTCATGTCGGATCCGGTCACTCAGCCTCTGGTGTTCAAGTTGAACCTCCCCATCCAACCTCTGTTGTTCACATTGGATCTGTTCACCCAGCCTCTGTTGCTCAAGCTGGGGGCACACACTCAACCGTTGCAAAGCATGTTGATACTAACCATTCAACCTCTGTTGTTCATGTTAATGGTGCCCATCCAACCTCTACAAGTCATGTTGGACCCAGTCTCTCAGCCTCTACAAGTCATGCTGGGGGAAGTCTTTCAACCTCTGTGGTTCATGCTGAAACCAATTTGTCAACCACTGTGAGTCATGTTGACACTGTTGAAAAGACTATCCGTTCAAAATGCAAGCCCAAGTTTCCTTGTAAGCTTTGTGAGGGAGACCACCTTACTTATAAATGCCCTTCTATTGCTGAGGTGTGAAGAGTTTGGATTCATGGTCATCCCATTTTTGAACATCCTGAAGTCTCTCAACAACCAACCTCTCTTAGTGAGGTTGGATCCAGTCACTCAGCCTATGTAGTTCACGTTGGGGGAAAACTGTCATCCTCTGCTTGTCATGTTGAGAGCAAACAGTCATCCACTGCTAGTCATGTTGACTCAGTTGAGAAAACTGGTCGTTCAAAGCATCATCTTAAGTTCCCTTGTGTGCTATGCAAGGGAGATCACCTTACTCATATGTGCCCTGCTATGCCAGAGGTGCGAAGAGTGTGGTCCGAGACTCATGGATTTCAGTCTTCTGAACACCCTATAGTTTCTCAACAACCTATTCAACCTTTGGTTGATCAAGTGGTCGAACAAATCTCACATTTGGTCGATCCCACTCTTCTTTCGGAGAGTGTTCCTCATGTGATTGAACCAATGTCATATTTGGTCAATCCCACTCTCCCTTTGGAGAGTGACTTTCATGAAGCGGTTGAATCGATTCCAGTATCAATCAATCCCACTCTTCCTCCGGAGAGTGATGTGTCTACTAGTCACATTTTCTTCACTGCCAGTTCATAACTTATTGAACAAGGGGGCACTGAACTTGCTTCGGATCAACCCCCACCAAGCCCTCGGATTGCTTCCTTTGATTGGGATAGCCTAGTTGAGCCGCGCCTTCCTTCCGCTGCACCTTTCCAGATAAAGGTCAAAGTTGAACCCTATACAATTGCTCGTTGCATTGTTGATGAAGGAGCCTCAGTTAGTATTTTGTCTGCTCGTTCTTGGCGAGGCATGGGATCTCCCAACCTTGTGTCGACTGCTAGTCAGTTACTGGCATTTGATAGAAGAACTTGTGTAGCCTTGGGAATTCTTGCTCAAACTCCTGTTAGTTTGTGTGGGAAGACCGTCTTAGTTGACTTCATGGTGATAGAAGACCCTTTGGACTTTAATATGCTCCTCGGACGTGATTATGTCTATGCCATGCAAACTGTGGTGTCAACATTATTTCGTGCGATGTACTTTAATCATGGCGAAGAAATTGTCACTATCGATCAGTTGGATTTTCTTGATTTGTCTCCTGACCCAACTAGAGACCAAGTCTTTCCTTTATTGGTTCCCAGTGTTTCTATAGACACCACCCCACCACAGGTGAACTATGTGGCCTCTTGTCCTTTATGTTCAATTGCTACTGAGAATCAGCCTTTGTTTCCATGCTTAGCTTCTCGGGACTTGGTCTCAGCAGTTGATCGGGTGAGTCATCCTATATGGATTGTAGAGCCTTCTCTCCACTCTGTCCATCAATTTGAAAGTTTAGATATGTGTCCTATCTCGGATGATTTCCTCCCTTCGGATGAAGTCTTCCTGGAGTCTTTGATACAGTTTGACCTTCCTTTTCAGTTGTGATTAAGTCTAACCCTGATTTGCTTAGTAAGCCTTCCCTTTTTCTTATGTTGGTTTTTTTTGAGTCTTTTGATTCTTCATTTGAAAAGCAAGTCAGTGATCCTGATGAGTTTGATTTTTTTTCTTATGAATTTCTCAGCTCCTGTGATATTGAGTTTGTTCCTGTAGACTCTATCTCCCTTGTTTATTTTCTCTTCTCTTCTGAGGTTGATCTTATTGATTATAAACCCTCAAGCCTTGGTCCTATAGAATCTTCTTCGCTTGATTCTGCCTTGACTTTTCCTTTTGTAGAAGATAGCAAAGTCACAAGTGTTTCTGCCAAAGTGACCCGCATCGGATCGTTTCTTCTGATGTTGTTGTTTCTTGGAGATAGGATTATTAGTTGGATTCATAACTGTTTATGGGCCTCACCTTGTTGTTCAAGTTGTAATTTCATTTGCATGTGCCCTGCTCGCACTTATGAGCCTGATGTCGGCTTCCATGCTTTTAGCTCGTTGTATAAGCCCTCATCTTTGTTCTCATCGCCACTTAGCCTTGTATCATTTTGCCTTTGCAACTTGACACCCTTTACCTTGAGGAAACATTCCCCGAGTGTCCTTATCTTGCTCACTTTACTTGCATTATGCATAGGTCTGTTCCTTGCGCTTGGAACTAGTTTCGCATGCCTATGACACTCGTCTCCTCGCATTTAGAGCATTCTTTCTTCTCTCCTTCGAGCTCGTTAAAAACAATAAGGAGGCCGCGAGTTGACTTTTTTGAACTCGTTAAAACTTCACGGGAAAGATTATGAGTTTCTTTAGGCCTAAGTCTGACTCTTTAAAATAGACTTGACTGCCGAGTAAACTTTTCCATTCAGGCTCGTTAAGAATATGTGAATGGGAATCCACATTGGTGGTAGGTTATCTCTTTCTCGGACCATGTGGAATAATATGAGAAAGGATCCCTCTCTTTTCTCCTGAATTGAGAAGAGTATTCTCAGGCATAGGTTTATCTCTTTTCCGGACCTGAGGGACTAAACTTATGGAAAAGGAACCCCCAGTATGAGCTTAGTTTTCTCTTTTTTGTGCTCTGGACCAAAACATGAAAAAGATTCCGAGTGTACTTTATGTCTTTGTCATCCTCGTTAAACCCTAAAGAACAAAGCATCGAGTTTATTGTTGTAAGCTCCATTTCTCGTAATCAAATGGATATTTCTGAGTGATCTTGCCTTCCTTCACACTCGTAAAACTCAGGCTATATGCTGCTTTTGAAGGAGCGTTGGGTAGGCGGTAATTTAACCTTTTTCGGACCTTCCCGACTAAGTAGGAAAAATGTGCGCCTTTTCTTCTTCAGAAGTTAAGAGAGTTCTTCTATGGTTTGTTTTATACTTTTTCGGCCTCAGGAGACTAAATTGTATGAAAAAGGACCCCCCTGGAGTCTTCTTTGGAGTTTTCAGACTCTCTAAACTATGAAAACACCGTCGAGCATGTACTAGTTCGGGCTCATAAAATCCACGAATTAGTGCCTTATCAAGTATTCTTCTTTCTTTTCTTCGAGCTTGTCAAAAAATGAAGATGGTCCTGAGTTTGCTTTCTTGGACTCGTTAAACCTTTACAAGAAAGAAGGGAAGGGATAGTTATTTCCATGTTTTTTTTACATCATGGCAGCAAGTCTTGTTTCCTTGAACAAAGCACCAATTTTGAGTTTATCAACAGTTGGGTCCTAGTCTTTTGACCTTATCCTGATTCAGAGTTTTCTTACTCCTCCAGTTGGTCTCTTTTCCAATTATATGGGGAACCTGTCAATGTCTCCTACATTGCAGATTTGTTTCGTTGGTCCTTTTGTGTCAAAAGTTGCCTAAGTCACTTTTGTGTCGTGCTCACTGTTCAAGGATTAAACCTTTGTCGGCCATTCTGTAGTTGCCTTGACCTTTTGTGTCGGCCATTCCCTGGTATCAGTTCATTACATCATGTCTTCAGCGGTCCTTTTTGTGAAATTCAGTACCAATTCCAGATCCAATTAGTCTTTGACTTACCTTGTGTTGGATGATGAAGGATGCCTTAATGCCTTCCTTCCAACAGATCTCTTCCTATCGACTGCAACACCTCTTGCTCTGGGAATGAGATTTCGAGTTTTATGACAGTACCTTGGGAATTGTTGTCCTCAATGGCAATTTCCCTCGCTATTGGGTAGTGGGGATACCTTAATGTCTCCTACTCAATGGATTCTTCAAGTGTTCGACTTCAAGTCCTTGTAATCACACTTGTTAGAATGTACTAAGTACCTTGGGGACCATTTTCATTAATGGTGGTTTCCCTCATGTTTGTTAACGGTTTTCATTATTGACCGGTAATCCAACGGTTTCCTCCATGTTCGACTTCAGCTCCTTTATTCTCATGGTTAGGATTCGTACCTTTTTTGGGTGGTTTGGATTGAAGACCTTGGGCTGACAGTAGCATTGTCATTTTTCTATTGCCCAAGTTGCGCAAAACCTTGTTATACTTTATATGACATTTTGCTGAGACATAGATCCACCTTGTATTTTTGTGGCTATGATCGATTGTTGAGCATGGATCCACCTTGTTCATTTGTGGCCATGACTCCTTTAGATTTGATATCGCGCCTTTCTGCATATTGAGCGACCATGATAGTTTCATCAGTTATACATATGTTGGATCCTCCTGTATCTTTATGGAAATTTTTTGTATATGGACTTGTATGTGCCAGAGATCAGTTTTTCTGACATTTATCTCTCCTTCAGGTACCTTCACTCGAGCCTTTCGATCTTGGATTCTCTGCTCTCTCCATACTCAGCTGTTTCCTTTATAATGTATTTCGGATATCGTCTTCCCCTCTAACCTCACACATTAGGGGGCATCTTTTATAGCTCAAAATGACACTTCTCTTCCTATGACCACTTTCCCATGATCCCGTCGCATGTCGACATTTCCATGACGACACTTCATGAAAGTCATTGAAAGTCACTGAAAAAACACCTATCTTAGAGGGCCCATATGTTGAGTTTTGTAACTCTGTTTGACCTCATTTCTACACCGTTGGAAAGGTATTTTAGTTAGCTAAAACTTTCTAGAAGACACTAAAGTCTGAAAATGCCCAGAAATACCTTAAAAATGTGTTTTTTGTGTATTCGTGACTCTCCTTATGTGCAACTCACGAATCACTCACGACTCTTGTGTTTTACAAGTCGCAAATGGATATATTCATGGGTTTCTCTTGTATAAACTCGTGGATCATTCGCAGGTTTTCCTCCTTCATAGTCGCAAACTTGTCTCTTAACATTAAAACATAAAAACACTCTTTTTGAGTTAGTTTGGGTAGTTATGCAACTGACTTCTTCAGTTGTAACCACTTTGGCTTCGCCCCTAACTCTTCTTTACCATATAAATAGAGGTAGAGAGGTCCATGAGAGGGGACTTGAATTTCTGCATTGTTATGCTGGAGGAATCGGAACTCTCTTTGCCCACACCTTTGCCTTGGAGGTCTTCCCCTTGTGTTGTAGATCTTGGAGGCTGAGTTCTTTGGAGAAGAGAAGCAGCAGAACCGGATCAAGGTTTCGTGAGGTGCCAAACTTGAAGAGAAGGTATATTTGTACTTGTTTTCAAGATTATTAAAGATGTGATGTCCTTCTTCTTCCCAAATCATTATTCAATGTGTGATTGAATCTCTGTTTATGATCATATGATGATGTTATTCATATTATTAGTTTCATGTTTATTTGATTATCATTGTTTTATATGTGGTCATGATGGTTTGAGGAAGGTATAACTTGTTTTGCAGGTCTCTTGGAGCGAGAGGAGCAAGGAGAGGATTGAAGAGAAATCTTGGACTAGCCTTCAGTTAGTCAGGTGTGGACCTTTCTCATCTCTGAATCTTGCTTATGTATGCTTGCTGAACATTGTGCATCTCTCTTTCAACCCCAGTACGTTGATGGCCTCTTAAACCCTAGCCATAGGATACTTTCCTTTACAACAGAACTGTTAGAACAATGATTACAACATTACGGGTTGTGAACTAGGGAGATAATAATTGATGCTGTTTACATTCAAGAAAGAAAACTCTTCTATGCATATTTCATTGACAATTTTAGTTGGAAGAAACAATCTACTTGTTTACCTCATAGAAGAAGTTGGACTTGTAACAACTTATTTACCAAGCTATTTATTTGCAAATAGAAATATATCTGAATGCTTTATGGAATTAATAGGCATTACTCGATCATTCATACCTGTAAACCTGTGAGGACAAGTAAACTTTCTGTGTTAGCTCAAAAGCTAAGTAAGCCCCAGAATCCAAGACATTTCCACCTACTTGTCGCAAATTAAAAACTCATCATCAAACTGAAAGAGAAATTATTATACAAGTTGAATCTAAATTTGTACTAAAGAGTAGAATGCTAAGTACTTAATTCAGATTATGTATTAACTAATCTGTTAACCAATTTATTTATAGATAAATATTAGTCGTTAGCAGACCGCAATCTCAATATTTTTATGTATTTTCAAAATTTTAAATTTTTCTGAAAATTTGGGGTTTTGACATGTGGTATTAAAGCACAATGTTCAAACACTAGGCCTTGATGAAGCCCAGCTAGCTTTCAAAAAATAGTAAATTAAATTATTGTGCTGACGTATTTTATTTTAAATGTTATTCAATAGAGAATTGTTTTTCTGAAGTTTAACAGGCAGGTATGGAAAGGATGGAAGAGTATGCAGAAGAGGAGTCTCTAGTTACTGAAACAGGAAATTTACCAAGAGATCCTATACCAGAGGATTTAACTACAAATTACTTAGAGTTGTTACAAACTGTAAAAGACTTAAAAACTGAAATGGAGTTTGTAAAGCGAGAGAATGAAAGGATTCTGAGGGCTCAAGAAGAGCTGAATCAGATCCTAATTGAAAAGTTTCAAACTAAGAGTAGAGGTAGAAGGTCAGAATATGAAGATGTCAGTCATAAACAAAAATCTAAAAAGATGAAACATACAAAAACTGAAAGTAGTTCATCTTCTGAAGTGTTTGGTGAACAACAAAATTACCATACTACTAGTGACAGTAGCGATGATAATATGTACACTAAAAAGAGGAAATACAAGCCTTATGAGGAAATATCTGGGGAATTCAAAAAGATAAAACCACCAACTTTTAATGGAGAAACTAAGAAGGGGGAGGAAGCTGAATCATGGTTATCTAGGATGAAGAAATACTTCCAAATATATAATTATTCTAACCAGTTAAAGGCTAGGATGGCTATATATAACCTCTCATGAAAGGCTAACATTTGGTGGAAAGACTTGAAGAGAGTTAAAGGTATAAAAGAGAAAGAAGTTAACTAGAGTACCTTTAAGAGGTATTTCAAAATGAAATTCTTATCTGAGCAGTATTATGAGGAGAGAGCCAAAGAGTTTTATGAACTGAAGTTAGGTTCAATGACAATGAAGGATCTAAACAGCAAGTTCTTAAGTCTACTTAGGTATGTACCATACCTTCTAGATGAGAAACCAAAGGTACATCGATTCCTTAGCTGTCTACCTTATCATATTAAAGATTGAATTGAGTATGATAACCCAAAGACCCTGGAGGAAGCTATGAGAAAGGCTAATTTTTGTTTCGAGCAAAATCGAAAGAAAGAAATCTTGGCCAACTGGAAGGCTAAGAAAAATAATAATCAGTTTGAACAAAAGAAGAAGGATTTTGTGCCTAATAGAAATTTTAAAAACAATAAGGCCAAAAAATATTTTAATAACAAGAATTTCCAAGGAAATAGGAACAGTACACCCAATAATCAGAATAATTTTAAAGGTAAGGAAAATGCAAATAATCATGGAAACTTTACCAAGAACTTTGAGCGTAAAGAGCCTGTCAAGTGCTGGGAGTGTAATGGTCCACACTATGCTTCAGTCTGTCCAAACTGGAAGAAGACTATTAGCAATATTCATACTATACAGGAGGAGGTGATCGTTGAGAAACTAGCAAGGAGCATGCCCAGAATCAACGCAGCCTTGGAGAATCGACAAGATGAGTATCAGACTTCCATGGTGGAAGTAGAAGGTACGATAAATCAGACCCCTGTAACTATTTTGATTGATCCAGGAGCTAGCCTCAATTATATTGCACCTTAGATAGTATAAAAATGTAAGTTATCTGTTGATAACTTTGAGAATTCATGGTTAGTTCAGTTAGCCACTGGAGCTAAAAGAAAAGTAACTTGTTTTGTGAAAGAATGTGCATTAGTTATGGATAAATTTGAAGCTATCGTTAAACTTATTGTTTTGGCACTTGGTTCTTATGATTTGCTGATTGGTATGGACTGGTTAGAACAACATAGAGTAATTCTGAACTGTTATGATAAAACTTTCACATGCTTAAACAGTGACGAAAAACCTGTAAGTGTTAAAGAAATTCGTAGAAAAACTACTACAAGGCATATTTCTGCTTTACAACTTAAAAGAGCTATTATAAAGGGATGTAAAACTTATGCAGTAACAATTACTAATGAGGAAAGTAAAATTAAAATAGATAAGTTAAAAGTGGAAGAAATTCTAGTATTAAAATAATATGTTGATGTATTCCTAGAAGAAATTCTGGGATTACCTCCGAAAAGGGAATTAGATTTCACCATTGAACTGGTACCGGGTGTGGTACCTAGCTCAAAGGCCCTGTATCAAATGAACATATTGGAACTTAATGAATTAAAATCGCAATTAAAAGAGTTAATTGATAAAAATTATATTCAACCAAGTGTGTCTCCCTAGGGGGCACATGTCATCTTCGTCAAGAAGAAGGACATATCTCTGCAACTTTGCATAGATTACCGTCAGCAAAACAAGATGACTATCAAAAATCGATATCCGTTGCCCCGCATAGATGATCTGTTTGATCAGCTACGTGGAGCCACGATGTTTTCAAAAATAGACTTAAGGTTTGGATATCATCAAGTGAGGATTAAAGATGAAGACATCTTTAAGACAACTTTCAGAACAAGATATGGTCATTACAAATTTGTCGTAATGCCATTCAGGATTACTAATGCCCCAGCTGTCTTTATGTGTTTAATGAACAACATAATGCATAAGTATTTAGATAAGTTTGTGGTCATGTTTATCGATGACATTCTAATTTATTCAAAAACCGAAGAACATAAAGAACATCTAAAAATTGTTTTGCAAGAGTTGTGAGAACATCAAATCTTTGCGAAGTTTAGTAAGTGTGATTTCTTCAAGGATAAGATTCAGTATTTAGGTCACGTAGTGACCAGGGAAGGAATTTCCGTAGATCTTGAAAAGATACAGGCAATCGAAGATTGGCCGGTTTCTAAGGATGTGACGGATGTTAGATCTTTCATGTGCATTACTGGTTACTACCGAAGGTTCATTGAAGGCTTTTCGAGGATAGAAAATCCGATAACTTCCTTGCAAAAGAAAGGAAAGAAGTTCGACTGGAATCATAAATGTGAAGAAAGCTTTCAAAAATTAAAAACTTTATTAACCAGCACACCTATTTTAAGAATAGAAGATCCTAATAAAGAATTTGTAGTGTGTAGTCATGCCTATAATGATGGTTTAGGTGGTGTTCTGACTCAAGAAGGTCATGTTATTGCCTATGAGTCTAGAAAGCTAAAAGTTCATGAAAAGAATTGTGCAACGTATGATCTGGAATTAGCAGCTGTAATACACGCCTTAAAGATGTGGCGACATCACCTAATTGGCAGAAAATTTATTTTAATTACTGATAATAGAAGATTGAAGTATCTTTTAGATCAACCTAATTTAAATGCCAGACAATCTAGGTGGTTAGCTTTCTTAAGCAAGTATGATTTTGAAATCCAACATATAAAAGGTAAAGAAAATAAAGTTGATGATGCATTAAGTAGGAACGCAAGGCTGAATTTTGCAACAGAAATCAACACTTATGTTTTAGACTTAGATGAATAGCTTAAAGAAGAAAAAAACAAGATGAAATTTACCAGAATTTACAAGGTAAAGCTAAAGAAAATCCAACAGAAAACTTAATAAAAGGTTACAATTTAAATGAAAAAGAATTTTTACTGTATAAAGATAAACTATATGTACCTAACGTACCTAAAGTCAAGCTATTAATTCTGGATAAAATTCATAAAACACCATATTCTGGTCATCCAGGTTATCAAAAGACAATAACCATGTTAAGAAAATAGTATTTCTAGCCAAATATGAAAACTGAAGTAGCTGAATATATTGCAAGGTGTTTAGAATGTCAATAGGTAAAAACTAAACACCAACACCCAGCTAGTTTGCTACAGCCATTACCCATCCGTAGCTGGAAATGGGAGATAATTAGTCTATATTTTATTATTGGGCTGCCTAGAAATCAAAATCAGAATGATTCTATCATGGTAGTAGTTGATAAGTTAAGCATAGCATCTCGCTTTATACCTGTTAAAACTACGTATAAAGCTGCCAACATAGCTGATATTTTTCTTAAACAGATTTTCTGCTTGCATGGAGTCCCAAAAGTTATAATCTTAGATAGAGATCCTGAGTTTATAGGAAACTTTTGGAAGTCTTTGTTTAAAGGGTTAAACACCACATTAAATTTCAGTACTTCTTTCCATCCTCAGACAGATGGACAAACTAACAGGGTAAACCATGTACTGGAATATTTATTGAGAATGTATGTGAAAGATCAGCTAGGTAAATGGGAGGACTATTTCCATCTGGTAGAATTTGCTTATAATAATAATTATCAAACATCAGCTTGATTTAGTCTGCTTGAAATTGTATATGGACGGAAATGTAATACTCATATCTCTTGGAGTAATCTAGTAGATATATTGGTATTAGTTCCAGAACTGTTGAAAGAAATGGAAGAAATTGTGAAACAAGTGTAGGGAAATCTAAAAGTGGCACAGGATCGGCAGAAGAGTCAAGCAGACTTAAAAAGAAATCCAAAGGAGTTTCAGGTAGGTGAACATGTGTTCATTAAGGTAAGGCCCAAAAAGAGCTCTCTAATATTGGGGAGTTGTGCAAAAATGGCACCTCGTTACTGTGGCCCATTTGAAATTTTGTCTAGGATTGGACAAGTAGCTTATGAATTAGCATTACCACCTAACTTAAGAGTACATAATGTTTTTCACATTTCCATTTTAAAGAAATATGTTCATGATGCTACTCATGTTGTTAACTGGAATGTTGTACAGGTGGAACCAGAAGGAGAATCTCTGGTGGAACCAGACTGTATCCTCGGGAGGAGGGAAATAACACTTCAGAACTGCACCATTGGACAGGTGAAGGTGCAATGGAAGCACCTTAGTCTAGAGGAAGCTACCTGGGAATTGGAAAGTAAAATGCGAGAGGCATATCCAATTCTGTTCCATGGGACTTCATAGGATGAAGAATAAATAACATCGAGGATGATGTTATATTCTAAGAGGGTGTGTATGTCACATGTCCCAATTTTGCAAAATAATATTATCTTGTTTTGATTTTATTCCAAGACATTATGTTAAATTTAATGCTAAGTTGTAACTGATGACTTAGTAGAGTCAAGGATGTGGAATGTAATTCTGAATATTTTATTTTTAAATAAATAAAATTGGAGACAACAGCTTGGGAGAGATGTTAAAAAGACTGTTACTGGTCAAGTTGGTGGAGGAGACTAGGTGGAGAGCAAATAGACAAATGGAAGCATCCTCAAACACTTCCTATGTTGCAGGTGGAAACCTCCCTACATTTGGGGTCATGATCCCCCAAGAAAGTGGGATCAGAGCAGGTGGCTCAATTAATGAGAACTAACCCAAAAAAGACCTAGGCAATCTTAATAAAAGTATCCATTGAAGAGAGCTGAGGAAGCTCATTCGAGGAGAAGAATCATTCAGGTGAATGCACTTCAAGGAATTCATTGGGAAGGGAATTTTTGAGGAAGGTGTTTGAGGGGTAAACTGGAAGAAGGTGATCTAGTACAGCTTTCGAGTTGAAAGATCTTGCTGCAGTGTTTAGAGTTGGTATTGAGTCTTTGGACTAGTACTTTGCTAATTGCTCCACCTAGTTCCAGCCAAGGAGACCAGAATAGGCTTGGGGGTCTTGAGAAGCCGTTGTTTGAGCTCTCTCCAGGAGTTGGTAGGGAGGAACGGCCTCCCATCGTTGTTGTCATCTAGCTTTGAAAAAAGTTTCTATTATCTTTTAATTTCTGTGTTAAAGTTTATATCTGTGTGTGAACAATAATGAATGATTATATATTAGGTTGTGAACTGTTAAGTTTAAAACTTCTTAGTTGTTTTAATGTTGAATCTATTCTTTGATGAAAAGTAAATCCTACCTGTGTTTTTCCCCATCTGGAGTAATCCATATCGTACTCCAGCACATGTAATGTATTAAGCCAGATGAAGAAATTATAGAGATGTGGATTGAATAGAATTATTTTTTATTTAAGTATAACAGAGTAATTTATCTCTGTATATAGATGTTTTCTGGAAAGGATACCGTTCTGTCTAATTAAGCTATGATTTAAAAACCAGACTACTAATTAGGAATGCTAGCTAAGACGAATACATAATACTTCTCAAAAATAGTAAGTTTACTTCTTTTATATTGATTATTGTAAATAAGTTATTTATCTTATTCAAAACTATACTTCTGCAAACTGGAACTACTAACCTGTCACCTAGGAAAAGATTCAGCTTAGATAAATACTCATTTTTGTGAAAGAAGGACTAAGTTAATTTTTTTACAGAGTTATTTCATTGTACTTACTACATAACTAATTCTTCCAAGGTTCATATTTAAATAGGATATTTCTGGTATAGTATTTTTAAAATTATATATAACAATTATAATAGTATAACAATGAGATATTAACAAAATCCTCTCTATGAAATTATAAATTAGACCAACTACAAGGTTACATAGTATTTAATAAATATTATTTATTTATGGACAAACTTAATCAAAATAACTAAACAAAAACTAATTATAAAAGAATGCACACGGTCGAAACCCTTATAATATAAAAACAGTATAAATTATAATATTAATATTACAATATTATAATTTATAGCGTTAACACTGTAAATTAAAAGTAATAACAATATAATCAAATAAGCAATAATCCAAAGAATTGGATTATTCAATTTTCTAAAAACATCAAAATATTATTAATGTCCTATAAGGACAGAGAAGAAAATAAATGAAAATACAACCATTCATACTTGTAACCAACAAATATTTTAACATGTATTATTAAACCAATTAACAGAATAAATTAAGAAAGTATTTACACATAGGTTACTAACAGAACTTAAATTTTCTCAATAACTAAGCTTATTAACAACTATTATGATAGAAAGAAGTAGAAGAAAAGACAATAAATATTTTACTATAGTGGAAGATAAAATTTAACAGTAAAAATATATTTACATAGAAAAAATAGGGTAAAACCCTAATGCACAAAAATTTACATTTTAAGTATCAAAATAACCAATTCTAAGCTCAAGACAGATACATATTTTCACTTAAGGTTAACAGAGAACGGCTCGACAGGCCATATATTTTTTTCATTACATAATTTCATACATAATTAGTAAACAAGGATTTACAAGTCACGACATAAGCCGAAAACTTTGCGAGTAGCACGGGTTTGTTAAACCAAACAAAGAAACTAAACAAGCTAACCAAGAAACAACAACCACAAGGGTTATTGGCAGGCCATGACGACCAGTCGAAACTATTCCATAAGGAACTGCACATATTTGAACTGCCATGGGTTGACTAAGGCTTACCCATGAGAAAGAAGCCGACCCCATACATTTGCACTAGCTATGAAGGAAGACATAACTGTCACCTGCAATAATAATCCCTCAGACTTTAATAATGGCATTATAACACAATAGAGTTTAAAACAAGTTTTAATAACTACTGAAGAAATTTATTTAGCTGGAAGTAAAAGTAAGGAAGCCACCCATGAACAAGAGTGCCTCCACCAGCAAGACAAACAACAAACCCTTCATCTCTCTTGTGATAGAGACAGGTTAATGAATGCAACCACTGCTAGCAGCAGCCAAAAGATGGGAGCGACGACCAAGCAGAAAGCAGACAGTAAATCACACACTGTCACCACCTTCAGAGCATGAGAACCCACTTTACCAGAAACCCTAAGACAGACCAGACCGCAAGATTAGAGTCACAGCTCTTAATGTTTTGCTGCCATGATAAAATTACAGTCCTGTAATTCATTCCCACAAACAAATCATGGAGGAATAATCCAGAAACAAAAGCAACTACACACAGTTTAAGATGTGAACAAATTGTCACGTCTCTTCTCAAATCATTGCAGAATGAGCTCATGGTGCAACAGGGAACAAAAACGATGAAGGAGGACTGAACAACACAACCAAGACACAGAGATCACATGGTGGCCAAGACATAGTTGCAGAGCGGCTCGAAGGCCAAAAAACAACAAAGGAAAATGACCAAGACTAGGGTTCGTAATCCCTTTTATTGTCTCAACACTTGGCCAGGGAGAAACCACGTGTTCATGCAAATATTTCACCCAGTAGTGGGTAAATCACATAGTCCTTGCATGCAATTGATTTTCCAATTATTCAAATTAATCTTTGCTCAATCATAAGGTATAGAAATCATTTTTACAAGGTTCCATGTTATCCTAGAGTCAACCAATGAGTGCATGCTATAAACTATTGAAAGCATAAAATTGCAAATCCTCAAATCATTTTCCAAGCATATATCGTGATAAGTTGTATAGTTGGTACAAGGGAAAATTTAAAACCTTGGTATATTATATTCAACCTTATCCATAGTTTCATTGTTGGAGTGGACTAATGCCACATCCTTTAACCATTGCAAAGTTATAGCATACACATTGCAAATCAACATAATATATATATCAAGCTTATGGTGGACCACGAAATCAACGAACCTTATAAACCCTATTCATGCCAAGCAATTGTTATGTTGGTACATATCCAAGATATGTCATATGTATATTATTCGAATTACTTAGGCTCAAAAACCTTAGTTTATGAACGATATAGTTGTATATTATTTCACATTAAGCTTGTTGATAATCATTAAATGGTTGTAATATCATAACTGGTATTTTTTGCCTCAAGCATATTTATGCATAGAAAGATTTAGTTCTTCACTAATGGATAAACCATTTGGTCATAGCATAAATAGTATAGTTACAACCATTGATAAGCCTTGAGCTATCAAAGCTAGGTTAATTAAGCAAATTTTGTGATACTGAAGAGATGCAAAGAAAAAGGCTATTTCCTTTCTTAGCCAAACAATGATAATAAAGTTTTACTAACAACTTTGCATAGCTAATCATGTTGTCACCAACATTTATGTTGTGACTTGAAAATGTTTTAGAACATAGTTTTACTTAGGATCATGAATTTTATAAACCTTATCAGTTTATAATCCAGAACTATGGGTAAGTTTAAATGATTTATAAACAAGATGATTTGTGTAGGTATCGTTGAATATTATAGAATTTATAGATCAGTGGGTGACAAATACTAGGACGATGACTATGAATCCTGTGCATAGTCAAATCAACAAAGTTAATGACTTTTGGTTGTTTACTAACCATATCAAATACTTAAGCTACTTCATGTTTTGATTAGTAATACAATCTTCTAAAGAACTGTCTAAGTATTTGCATGAGATAATAAAGCAATTTATCTGGAAGTATTGACTTAAGTTAAGAGTTGTGGTCAGGGGCTTATTCCAAAATAAGTATTATAAAATAAAATAAGAAACTGGAGCATAATCACCCCATTAACTCTATGATCTTAGGACGTGGTATTGCACTGTAATGTTTAGAACTTTATAGACAGAAACCTGCATACAGAAGATGAATAACCCATAATCGCTTATACAAATTTTATAAGTCGATAATGTATTTTACTGTTAGAACAATCATTACAACATTACAGGTTGTGAACCAAGGAGATAATAATTGACGTTGTTTAGATTCAAGAAAGAAAACTCTTATATGCATATTTCGTTGACAATTTTAGTTGGAAGAAACAATCTACTTGTTAACCTCATAGAAGCAGTTGGACTTGTAACAACTTATTTACCAAGCTATTTATTTCCAAATAGAAATATATCTGAATGCTTTATGGAATTAATAGGTGTTACGTGATCATTCATACCTGTAAACCTGTGAGGACAAGTAAAGTTTCTTTGTTAGCTCAAAAGCTAAGTAAGCCCCAGAATCCAAGACAGTTCTACCTACTTGTCACAAATTAAAAACTCATCAACAAACTGAAAGAGAAATTATTATACAAGTTGAATCTAAATTTGTACTAAAGAGTAGAATGCTAAGTACTTAATTCAGATTATGTATTGACTAATCTGTTAACCAATTTATTTATAGATAATTATTAGTCGTTAGCAGACTGCAATCTCAATATTTTTATGTATTTTCAAAATTTTAAATTTTTCTGAAAATTTGGGGTTTTGACATTTGGGCCCGGAGGTGTGAGAGGTGTCTCGAACAGGTTCCGGGTGATTTTGGATTAGTATCTAATGGTGCTGCCCCTAACTTGTGGTAAAAATGTTGAAAAACAAGAAAAGAAAATGAAGCGACTCATTGGTGGTGTTTAAGCGTAAAATCTCTTAAGGTAGAGCCCATTGCGGGGATTCTCCAAGAGTTGTCCATTCGATTGAATGAAGAGGTATGCCCCCTTGTTGAGACGAAGGTCATTGGAAAGGAGGGGTGATGGAATATGGTCTTTTATGGGAAGAAACTATTCCACACTATGGTTTAAAGGGAATGGGGTAAAACCAGAGGTGGTCTTACAGATCTCCTTGTCATTGCATAAGTGGTGCCGGGGTAGATCAGGTGGATCTTCCACAGCCAACGAGATGGAAGGGGAATTGGTGCTAGTGATCATGTAAATGGTATTGGTTGTGGTTTTTGTGGCCTTGCCCCCAGTCTTTATTGGAGGAAAAGGGGCAGGCCCGGAGATGGGAAGAGTGTTTGATGGACCCAGAGGTAGGTGCAACATCATCTCAATTGGATGGACATGAGTCAACACATCCTAGGGTCTTAGAGGTAGGGTAGGTGGTTCAAGGTACCACACATGATCTCCGAATGTATAATCCTGTAGATTGCGGGTTGCCAAGATAGACTTAGTCATGATCCTAGATGGTAGGAAAAGGAAAAGAAAAAGAAAATGTAAAAGGGTCATGTTGATCGGAAATGAACCCCACTATTTCCCTGGTAACTGAGGTTGCGACTGTAGATGGAGCTACTGTTGCAGAAACAATGGAAGAGACATGTCTAATGGACCATTGGTGGTGGTGGAGACAAGAGGGTCTGTAGAACTGGACATCATGTAG
Organism: Pseudotsuga menziesii; assembly: GCA_001517045.1. NCBI lineage: Eukaryota > Viridiplantae > Streptophyta > Pinopsida > Pinales > Pinaceae > Pseudotsuga > Pseudotsuga menziesii. Next base: position 984,704 of record LPNX010979143.1, on the reverse strand, counting down.
ATGGACATGGTGTTTGAAGAAGGAGGTGGGGGGTGAACTTCTTCGATTAGAGTGATCTTAGATTCAAGGGAATGTTGTCGGAGGTCGACTAAGGCCATTTGAAACTTGGGAAAGTCTTGGCAATGGTGAGAATAATGTCCATGCAAACTGCAGAGGGCACAAGCATGGTTTGTTCTCAGTGACTTGTTTATGATTATTGGCGCAATTGGAATTTCAACCACGGGGAGGGTTTTGGTTGTGTCCATGGCATCCGAATGCACACGGATCATTGGAATTTCAGGGCAATTCTTAGTTGGATGGCCATGTTGTTCGCAGATGATGCAAGGTGGGATCTGTTGAGGTTCTATAGTGGATTTGGCGTTCTTTCCCTTGGCCCTTTTTGGGTAGGGTGGTGCAGGTGTGGGTGCGGTGGTTGGTTTTTGTGGACTGAGTGGAGGATGGGACTTGACCACAATGGGATACATAGGTGTTAAGACTACCTAGGGTATTGGTGGTTGAGTTGGTGGATCAAGATAACACAGCAGAATTCCCAATGTAAAGTTAGGTAGGCTCAAGGTGGCCATTACCAGCTTGCTCATGACACCAAGCGGAGGAAAGAGGAAAGGAATCGTATGGACTGGAGATGAGCCCAGATAACCCCCTAATGGTTGTATGTGGGGGTGAGGTTGTGGTTACAATTGTGCGTAATTCTACTACTGTGGATGATGTTGTGCCTTCTTTTGGTGTTGCATCTATGAATGGTGTTGTGGTTGGGGTTGGGGCTATGGCTGCGCTTGTTTTTTGGGTGTAGCGATGCTGATGAGACCATGCACAAGTCAGCAGTCTCATTTTTTGTCGGTGGTGGTGAAACTAAGGGGAAATGATCTGTCATGGTGGTATCGACAAACAACCTAGGGCCCATATTCAACAATGGGGAGGCTGGTGTGTTGTCAACCATGGTGTTGATTGCACAAACAACATTGGTGTGTGTAGTCGTCCCTTGTGGCTCAATGGTGGTGATGGTGGGGATAACATTGGCAAGTGTCGTTAACCCTTGTGGATCATGATAAGTCAATTTATCAACCATCACAATCTTCCCTTTGTGGGGGAACATCATGAGACAGAAGATAGTTGATGCAACTGCTCTCATGGCTTACATATAACTTCTTCCAAGGAGAAGGTTATAGTCCAGTTGAGCATTGACAACCTCTATGTCAATCAGAAATGTCTTCCTGGCTAATGTGATGGGGACATGGGGGAGGATTCCATGGGATTTAGTGGGATGGCCATCATAAGCCCACGGATTTATGGTGGATGGTTGCAGAATTGGTGATCCATGTTTCTGCCAGACTAGGGTAGACACAATGCACATAGATTCCCCCTCATCTACTATGCACCAGTGCATAACCAAATTCTGGATAGACACGGGGATTTGGAAGGAAATGGTGGATGGAATGCACGGTTCTCCATTCTCCATGTCGAATGTGATCAAATTGGAGTCGGAGGGGTCTACGGCGCCAAGGGAAGCTAGTAAGGCTTTCTGCTACATTGGGCATGTTTTGAGTACCTCGAGAGCGGACATGGCCATTGGTGTTTGGGCCAAATCATCCACAATGCTATAGCTGACTGCAGCTCTAGCCGTGGCGTTATTGGAAACTCGGCATATGGAGGGCAGGGGAATGGGGGTAACTGAAGAGGTAGGTTGATTGTTTTAGACGTTGATGCCACTAATGTGTCAGCAGGTTCAGTATTGGTGCCATACAGATTTTGTCTAGTCTATAGGTTGACCTCTTCAGTTGTCATAGCTAGCAGGTGGTGAACACTTGTTTTGGTCATGGGAGGTACCCCCAGAGCATTGGGATTGGGTTGGGGAGGGGGTACGGTTGCCACCAACCCTTGGAATGGTAGTGGGTTCTAGAGCACCATAGGAGGAGGTCCTTGTGGTGCCGGGTTGGGTTGGGCTTGGTTCATAGTGTTAGTGGCATGTTGAGCCTCGTTCCGAAGGGACTACTTAGCACGACCCATGAGGGGACACTCGAATGTGTAGTGCCCATAGACCTCCCAAAGTCTGCATGGTTGGTTTGTGCACAACGAGGCATTGCATCTTGGTGCATTTGGTCATTGGGGGTTTTGGGCAGGTCATTTTGTTGCGGCATTGTTCAGAGGGTTTGGTTGTTGACCGCTTCCCTACGGTTGGTTATTGGCTTGGTTTCAAGGTCGATTATTTCTAGCTTACCCTTGTTGATTGTTGGGGGTAGGTTGCTTGGGACGGTTTTGTTGTGCAAACAACTGTCCCAATGGAGCGGGTGGAGCAGGGGAGGGGGCTTTGACTTCTTGTATAGGTGATGCATAATAAACTTGGGTAGGTGGTGGTGCCACAAAATGTGGGAATTTTCCCTGCGTACTACTGTGTTGGCCATGCCAAGGCCTGAGCCTATTGCAGTGGCAGAGGTTGTGCATAGGAAGTTGTTGCTCCAAACTGGGACATCATTATGGCATAGTCTAGAGTTTGGTTTTGGTAGGCAACACTATTAGTGTTGTTTGGTTGTGGTGGAACTGCAGGTGGTGTCATATGGTGCTATGGTTGTTGGGATACCGAGCCTATGATGCCGTCTGCAGCATGAGATGCCCCCGATGCATCTCGGTAGGAGGTATCTAGATGGGGAGCATCTGGAATGATGATGTAAAGGTATCCAGACTGCGCAAAGATCAAGTGAAACTATTGGGCTTTCAGTATGGCCTCCTCTTCGGATTGGGGACGTTCATATGCGACGTCCTTTGCTATGGGTGGGAACAAGGTTTTGAGAAACCAATCCAAGAAGATCCTATCATCAAGTTGGATCTTGCACAAACTACAACATCGTCGCCACTCATGGATGTGGTCGGTTATATGTGTTGCAGTGCTCTAGAGGCAAGATAACAATATTTCCACTGCTTCATCATATGAAACGAGGAGTCGGAAATACTATAGGAACATGAAAGCTAAGGAGTTGAAATCTGGGTACTTGGCTTGTGGTAGCTCAATGTACCATTTGGATGCCGCACATGTGAGGGTGTGTTGGAATAGTCTTAGCCTGATCGAGTCATCTACGATACTCTTTGAGGAGCACCATAAATGGAATGTCATGATGTGATTTTGGGGACACTCCCCTGCCTTCCCTTCAAACTTGGGAATGTCTGATGGTAGCTTGGTTTCCATGGGAGGCCAAAAGGTTTGATGGTGGATGGGGTTGTTTTTCAATCGAGCCAAATCAGGCAAGTTAAGAAGAGCCATGAAAGGCATATTTGACCCCAGGTTGATGTGAGATGGGGAAGGTATAGTGATGGGGTTTGTAGGTGCATAATGTACCTACATAGCTGGGGGTGCTGGTGGTGCCATTGTGGATGGGCCAATGCCCCCAAGTGTGGAGTGAGGGACAGTGTGGATGGAAGGTCCACTGCCCCCATGTGTGACAGGAGAGGTAGTGTATGTGGAAGGGGCACTTCCCCCCTCTATAACAGGAGGGGAAATGTATGTGGAAGGTCCACTACCCGCAAGTGATGTAGGTGGGATAGCTTGAGTGGTTACTATGGGTCATGATAGTTGACTGATGACAGTTTGCATGAACATGCTGGGGCCACCTGCAGGGTTGTTGGTGATAATTTGTGGTGTGGACATAGGTTCACTAGCGATTGCTATGCCAAAAAGTGGATCTGAGTTTGCACCAGCCATGGGGCTTGATGGTGTTGTGTACAAGTCTGGTTCAGACTGGTACGGATCTGAATCTGAATCAGAGGTTGTGTTTCCTTCTGATGGTGTGAGAGGTCATCGAGAATGGTCTTGACGATGTCAATTCAATGACCTGAATTGTAGTGGTTTGCCTCTCAAGCATGAGGAAGAGTGTGAGGGATCAATTGTGTTAGATTTGTGTATCAAAATGGTGGGAATGATATTTTGGACCCCAGTTTCAATGGCTTCCTATTGGCTGTAGGTGGTCACTTGGCCACCAATACTGCCAGAAGACAGTGCTTGGATTTTTCCTCACGGGCGTTCTACTCAATCGATGGGGGTCGTTGCCCATTTCACTTGGCAATTCCTCTTAGCGGCCAGCTACTTTGGGGCTCCCGTGGTTCTCCTCACAATGATTTTCTGGGCAGAGCCCAAGTACTTCCCATGGTTAAGGCAGTTAGGGACTTATGTCCTCAAAGACTGCAAATTTTTGAACTTAGTGTAAAGTAATCAATTTTAGTGGCTCTCTCAGCATCATGAACTAAGTGGGGTTGAATTACTGGCTATGGTGTGTATGTCTTTCTGTGTTTTTGTTATCAGGTGGTTGCAAGTGGTTTATGAATATGTCACAAATTACATACCATTGTGAATACAAGCAGTAAATAAATAGAAATTGTGTAGACAGATGCCATTTTTTACCTTGAATTGATAGCCTAACTAGGTGACTACCTTACACCTATATTCTTCTTCAACTAAGAGAAGTTGTTGGGCTCTCAGCACAATGGGACTAAGCCCATTCGTAGATCCATAGGTAACCTCCCGGATGCAAGGTTGGTCAACAGGGAGGACGCTTAGCGCTGTGAGAATCCCTCCTTCTCTACCCCCTCAACCTTCCAAGGCATCCGTTTTTAACGATTTTAAACAATATTCAGTGAAGGGCCTATTACTATACGAGCTGTCCCATTCATCTTATCCCAGAATACCCTGGAGGGTGATGACTGGGTAGAGGAGGAAGGGTAAGAAAGACTATTAATTTTATGTCAATTTTAGTTAAGCTACATTCATTAAGCCATTAATTTTTTTTTTTGAATTTACACTTTGTTTGTACATGAAATTGCAGTAAAATGAAATAGAAACAAAAATGGGACTATTGCACTGGACAAAGGCGGCTAAGACACACTAATAGTCCTTAGTAAACTAAAAATTAACTTCTGAGTGACAGACCACATGTTTCGGGTGAAAGGTGGTGAGGGGGTCACCAAATTTTTCCAAAAATAGGTGAGGGGGTTGCACAAATTTCACAGACAGAAGCAGTCTGCCTTTCTGAAGGAAGTCGCACCTTTTGGAGGAAAAAGGGCAACCTGGTTGTGCCTGTGAGGGATAAATGAGCAACCTAGTCCCCTGTTTAGGCCTGATAAGTGTGACATGATCCAGAATTGGGGTTTTTTTTATCCTAAGTCATATCCGATCGATAGTAACATGTACTGTGGCCAAACAGACTCGGATTTTCCTTACAAAGGCTTCGGTAGTAATAAAAACTGAAATTAAACAAGATTTAAACTAGATCTGACAATAAATTTTAAAACTAGGGAATAAACTGAAATGAACTTGAAATTTTAAAAAACTAAACCAGGTATCCTATGGGATCGACCTGATATGGTCGTCAGTTCTGTAGTAGGGATTTCTCCTTGCTACAGGGGTAGGAATGGCTCCCTTTTGTCTATAGGACAGAAGGGTAGGTTCCTGTGTGAAAATGCATGAAATAAAAAACTGAGAGGAAACTGGACAGAGATGAAAGCAAAGAACAAAAATAAATGGTCATGAGCCCCTCTGCAAACAAGGTTAGGGATTTTCTCTGAGAACCTGCAAAACATGTTAGAAATCAAACCTGCAAGAAAATATGTGTTAGGAAAATGAATAAACTACTAAAGAAAACACATAAAAAAATAGTGGTATACCTCTTATTTGGTGCAATGGGCCACCATGCCCTGGCTGGTGGAAGCACCTTTCTATCTCACTCAGCAATGGAGGAGCTATGGCTCAATGGGGAAGATGAGTGGATGAGAGGGGGATGTGGGTGGCTTGAGAGGCAAAGAGTCTTAAGGCATCCACGAGCACCATAACAGTATGCAAGAGAAGAGTTGTTTGAGACTAACCCTGATCCCTCCTTTTATATCTTTTTTGGGGATTTTTAGGGTTTTAATCCCTTGGCTAAAGATTTAGCCCCTTTTTTGGGCTTTTATCCCCTTATGCCCTAACTTTAGCTCCTTTTAGGGTTTTAGTCTCCTTTGGGGGGTTCTAGCCCCTTTTTGAAGGCTTTAGCCCCTATGAGAGTTATTTAGGCTCCTTTTTGGGTGTTTTAAGCTCTTTTACTCATTTTTAAGCCTTTTTGAGGGTGTGGGGGTCTAGTGGGGTGTTACGAGGGTCATGCATGGGTGTCCTTGGGTGGTGTAGGCCATGTAGAGCTGAGTGAGGAATTTTTTGGGTTAACAGACACCATCCCTTTCAAACAGAAGCTGAGATCCATCAGTCCTCTCCTACTACCTATAATTGAAAAATAAATCTATAAGATCCTTAAATCCAAATTCATAATTCCCCTCAAGTATTCCAAATGGATTGAAAACTTAGTGGTGGTAAGGAAGAAGAATAGGGAGATTAGGTTATGTGTGGATTTCAGAAATCTAAACAAATGCTCCAATAAAGACAACTATCCACTACCCAAGATGGAACACCTGTTGCAAAAATTCTTGGGGGCTAGTGTCATGTCATTCTTGGATGGTTCCTTTGGATACATTCAAGTTTTTATGCACCCTGATGACCAAGAGAAGACTGCTTTTACCACTCCCTGGGGCACTTTCATGTATGCCAAAATGCTATTTGGATTGATGAATGCTAGGGCCACTTTTCAGAGAGCCATGGACCTAGATTTTGTAGGATTGAAAGACAAATTTGTGCTTATATACCTAGATGACCTCACTATTTACTCTCACAGCCAACATTTGGAGGACTTGAGGAGGGTATTTCTGAAATGTAGGAAATTTGGGATACACTCAACCGTTAGAAGTCCCAATTTGTGCTCAGTGAGGGGAAAATCCTAGGTCACATAGTCTCAGCTGAAGGTGTGAATATTGATCTTGTTAGGGTTGAATCAATCCATAAGTTGTCCATACCTAGGTTAGAAAGGGATATTCATTCATTTTTGGGTAAGATAAATTTTGTTAGGAGTTTCATCCCTAATTTTTCTGAGTTGGTAAAACACATAACATCTATGTTGAAAAAGGATGTAGAAATCAAATGGACTGACCAAGTAAGAAGTTCTTTTGAATACATCAAGAAGGCTATCATGGAAGCTCCCACTTTGATTAGTCTGGACTATACCAAGGTTTTCTACATCTTCTCCTTTGCATCCTATGACACAGTGGCGACTGTACTATTACAAAAAGATGATGAAGGCCTTTATCACCCAATTGCATTTTTTAGCAAGACATTGAGGGATGCTAAACTGAAGTATGATCCCATTGAGAAGTGGGCTTATGCTCATATCAAGTCATTGAAAACTTTTAGGATTTAAATTCTACATGAAAAATTCCTTGCCTATGTCCCTTAAGCTGCTGTAAAGGATGTGTTGACTCAGCCTAACATTAATGGAAAGAGAGCTAAATCGATTTCCAAGCTTATCAAGTTTGACATAGAAGTAAAGCCCACCAAGCTAGTGAAAGGACAAGGTTTGGCCAAACTCATGGCTAAAGAAAACTATGAAATTTTGGGGATAAATTTCACTTGTGTAAATTCATCAAATTTGCAACTGAAGTAGCAGCAGAAGTAGTTCAGGATCAGAACGACATTAAAAAAGTAGCTGACAACTTGTCCTCATGTGAGTGGTACTCAGGTATTATTCATTTCCTACAAAAATTATAAGTTCCTCCTAGTCTCACTCCAAATCAAGAACAGGCTCTTAAACTGAAGTCTGTTAAATTTTGTGTATCGATAAACTACTGTATTGGAAAGATTTGTCTAGTGTTTTTCTGAGATGTCTATATAAATAAGAGTCAGTTCAGTTCATGCATCACTTTCATTCAAGAACATGTGGATGCCATCATTACTGGAACACCACATCCCACAAGATTCTGAGGGCTGGGTACTACCGACATGTCCTTTTTGTTGATGTGTGTACCTTTGTGAGAGCCTTTGACCAGTGCCAGATATTTATAGGGAAGCAGCAGCTCAGATCCTTTCCCCTTAGACCTATTGTAGTGAATGGTCCTTTCCAGCAATGGGGTCTTGATTTCATAGGTGAAATTAATCCTTCATCTAGTGGTCAGCAAAAATGGATCCTAGTAGCCACAGACTACTTCACCAAGTGGATAGAGGCAGTACCCATGAAGTTTTTATATGAGAATATCTTTATCAGGTTTGGTTGCCCAGTAAGGTTATTAACTGATAATGCACCAGCTTTCAAAGTCGGGGCATTGGTTAACATGTGTGAGTCAATGGGCGTTTAGCTAGTGCATTCCACATCTTATTACCCTCAAGGAAATGGCCTGGCTAAGTCATCCTACAAAATCCTAGTCAGGATCATCAGAAAACTATTGGAGACAAATCAGAAAAGTAGGGATTCTAAGCTGAAGTTTGCTTTATGGGATGATAGGGTAACTGACAACAGATCTATAGGGACTTATCCCTTCAAATTAGTTTATGGTACTACGACCATTTTTCCCATTCAGCTAATTCTCCCAGTAGCAAAATTCTTCCATGAGGATCAAGATGAACCGAATGATATGGTGACGAGGATGATGGATTTGGTGGAGTTACAGCAAGTCAAGGAACAAGTGATAGGAAAGTCAGAAGCTCATCAATAGAAGATCGAGGTTATTTTTGACAAAAGGGAAAAAATGGGCAATTTTCAGGTTGGAGATTGGGTCCTCAAGTAGGGTACTGTCAGGAAAGATAAGGGAAAACATGAAAAATTTTGACTCTTTGTGGGTTGGCCCTTTTGTGATAGCTCAAATATAGCAGAAAAACACCTTCAAGTTACAAAATATGGAAAGGGAGGAGGTGTTTGATGGCCTAGTAAATGGGCTATTTTTGAAACTCTATTTTGTCTGAGGCTCTAAGGCCTTGTCATCGTAAAATATTAGTTAGTAGGCTATTTTTGCTTACAAAATAAACTCCATGCCCAATGGAACAGTAGAAGATAGTTTTAAGATTTTTATTTGTTTTCTAGGAAAGGCATTTTTGGTCTGGGATTCTTGGAACCTCACAGGAAGGTTCCCATCCCCAAGTAGGAGCTACATGTTATCTCCCAAAATAAATTTAGTTTTCAATAAGTTCACTTAGACGATTTATTTTTTGATAAGATGAAGATTTCAAGTCATATTATGAAGGATATTAGGGTGCCTAACAAAATGAGGATCTCTGATGTTCTGTTCTGTGATAAAATTAAAAGTTTTAGCTTTCGGTGGCTTAGGCGAGCTTTCCAACAGCTCATTAGCCACTGAAAATCTTTTATTTCTACAGCTAATGGTTTAGCACAAGACTATGCTTATCCACCAAAAGCTGGCTCATGACGTTTTTGTTAAAAATATGGGAAAAGGATTTTAGATGGCTTAAGTGAGATTCTCAGGCACTCATTAGCCACCGAAAAGATTTGGTTTTGGTATCTTAGTGAGCAATTGTAGGAGGACATTAACCATAGAAAGAAAATAAAAGACATTTTTGGAAAGGGCGTCTTTTGATGGCTTGGGAGAACATGTCAGCGGTTCATTAACCTCCGAAAGCTCAGCTTTCGGTAGCTAGCAGACAAAATCCTAGGTGCGCTTAACCACTGAAAAGGTCGAAAGAGGAAATTGTTAAATGTCCATCAAATCAAAACTCGTCAGCACAAGACATGTCATAATTTGGCAAAGTAAACCACCAAAAGGATGGGGAAAATGCAGTAAGGCCTAAGTTGATAATTCAAGAGGTAGTTATTAATATGACCTAACTGATGGGAATCAAAATCCTAATTTACCCTCCATTTGTCCCATGACTACAAAAAATCTCCACTGAATATCAAGTTTAAATTAAAAATGATTACTGGGCAAGCTGTCTCAAAGATACCACCAAAAGCTATCATCCTCTCACTCAAGCACTTACGAAGTAGTTAAAACCCTCAAAAGTGGTGCCCTCCCTCCAGTACACTCCACCTTCGATTACATGCATCCTTACTTCTTGAGGACACCTCTAAAAATCATCCTGCTAACCTCTTCCATAGAATTTGAATTCAATTTTTGCAGGCACTCAGGAGCACAATTCAAAAAATGAAGAAAGGAGGGCCTACTCTCAGGTAAGAACTAGGAAACATCAGCTACCTGGAATCACATCCAGAAGCCTGTCAATTCTTCAAAGATACAGGATGCTACAAATTTTGTGAGAAAGTTCAATGTTCACACTAGCAGGTTGCTGAAGCATTTTCCCTCTCATTCGATGGCTCCAAGGCACTAATAGGTAAGGAGGAGTTCATGGTGGATGAAACCCTAATTGCAGAGGTGACTGAAGTCCCAAGAACTGGGGAGAAGTGGTTTAAAACCACCATTACTAAAGATGTGGAGTTCAGATCCTATTTGAAGACCGAAACACAAAGAGGTGGTGTGGAAGAAAAGTGTTCCATCCACGTGGCTAGAAGAGACATGGCAGCAATTACTGAAATGCATTTTGGTATATATAACTTGTGAAGGTAGATAAAACAGGGAAATGATTTATCATTTCAAACTAATGAACCATTTTATAGGGAAGAGCCCTCTAAATTCACCTTTCTACTTACACAAGAGCCTGGAAAAAATGGCACACTAGGTGAAGGCTTAGCCAACTAAGATTGCTGGAAGATTTTCTCACCATGACCTCATACAACTCCTTATCCAAGAATTGTTGAAGAGGAGAAGTATGCCGTGGACACATTTTTTGTTTTGGAATTGTTTTGAAACATGCCTACAACCAAAAGAGAAGGGAAAGTCTCCTTTGAAGAAGTACACCACCCCTAGGAGTGGAAAGAGGAAAAGAAGGGCTATTTCACCAGCAATAGTAGAGAAGCCTTCTTCCCCATATAAAACCAAGCAGGTGAAAAGAAACCTAAACTTCAGTGAAAAGGTTAAGGAAATCATAGCACATAGTGGAAACATTTTGAACCCGCCCTACTCAAATTCAGACGAAGAAAGGGAGGAAGGTGCTAACCTAGCAGAGTAGGTGGTAGCAGAAAATGAAGAACTTCCATCACCCACACCAAAATATCAAGATGAACCAGTGGAAAAAGATTCCTCTAGCAAGCCTAGGGCACAGAAAGTAAACCAGTTGCTGAGACAAGTGTATGAGCTGGAAGTTTTAGAACGAGAGATAAAAAGGAATAAAGCCATGTTGACCAAGAGGAATAAGGAGTTGCACAATTATTTCTTGGATATGAGAGGAATGTATATCTTACTGAAAAGAAGAAACCTAATATACATGAAGGACAACACCAAGTTGTATAAGATGATCAAGCTTCTGAGGCTGCAGATGAATAATTCCAGACCAAACCCTAGCACTCATTTTGCACTAGAAACCCTAGTTGAAGGAGTAGTAAGCCTTTAGAATCCATAATCAATCCAGGTTGTTGCTGATCTCTTAAACATTGATCAAACATAAGAAGGGTCAGAAGTTAAGCAACAAAACTAAAAAAGGTAATTTGGGAGGTTGCCTAATTTTTTTGCAAAAACAGGGCTTTCCACGGTTTAGGTAAAGGCTGAAGCAGTTCATTAGCCACCAAAAGAAGAGCTTTCGGAAGCTAACACACCCGAAATTTTGACTCCTTAACCACCGAAAGCACAAAGAGGCACAGAAAGCAATTTTTGCATAAAGGACCAGTTTTGGGAAATATACCTAGCCCATGGAGGAAGGGTAAAGATGGATGTTGCTGAAATACGCCATCATAGGAGGTCTGTTCCAGTTTTTGAGGATACATCAAAGAGGAAAGGGTCACAAACCCTACGTGTTTTAGAAAACAGTGACATATCTAGCAGTAAACCAATTACAGCTTTATCATTAGTTTTCACTACAGTCATCAAAAGTTTCAAACAGTGAACGAGTTTTACAATTAGATAGACTAGTAGTTAAATTAGGGTTTTTTTACCTAATTATGCAAAAACAATTATTTTGTCTATTTGTAGTAAATCAGATCCAATTTTTTAGGATCTGAATATTTTTGTAAAGGCTATAAATCCTAGGACACATGTTATAGAAAGGGTTCAACTTCGAGGACCTGTAGACCATTACTATTATCACGCATCTCATATTGCTCATGACCTAATATAAGCTCTTTTGTTATCAAATGTTCAGCTTCCATTTCTTGTCTATTCTGTGCTTATTCTTGAATGTGTTGTTCAGGTTTATTCATGTTATTTGATGTCTGATAGCTGTCATCCTATCTGCATGTTGATGATTTGAATTATAAGTACTTTCCTTGTTATGATTAGCCATTTATATATAACTATTTTATGTATGAATCTGCCAGCATGATAAGTTCTCCATCTTTGCACCATATTATCAAACCTCTAAATAGTGGTAGTTAGAGGCCTTATCCTTGATTACGTTTCATGCATGTCTTGAGAGTGTGATGTCCTGTAGGTCACCTGACTTGATCCAGTTAGAAAAAGCATAAAAAATTTAAGTTACCAGGAATCCTCGAGCTTCAACCTAGAGGAGTTTCCTGGAGTGATAACAGAAGGATTTAGTGATGATTGTGGGATTCATTTCTAAAAAATATGTCATGATTAAAGAGAAACCTGAAAATAACATTGAGGGGGATCATATACTCAAGGGATTTATAAAAGAGGAGGCATAATCTCAGGGGGAGTTTTTAGAAAGAAAAAATACAGGAAATCCTTAATGGCATCACAAGCATCCTTTGTCATTGTTTTCAAAGGGGGAGAAGGTTTAGATATTTCCATCAATGTTAAAGGGGGATATTGTTGAGAATATAGTTTTCATTGATGTCAAAGGTGTTTATGAATGACAAAGGAACAATGAGTAGATATGGCAGCAGGATAATTTCAACAATGACAAAGTAGAAGGTTGAGGTTATGAGTCTTTGTGGCTGAGATAGTAAGACTAGAGAAACTATGTAATGTACTGAAACAATCTCTACTGTGTGGATATGAAGTTATGGGTCTCTAGATAGTTGATAATATATATCTAAAGCCAAAAATAATCCAACAATATATTCTAGGTCATTATATGATATATGAAGCAGAAACAGAGAGCAGCGGAAGAAAAATACAACAGTATGCTAGGTTTTTATATGAAGTTCTAAAGTAGGATAGACCAAGAAGAACTAATTGTCTGCATACTTGATATAAATATTTGAAGAAGTGAAGAGATCGAAGAAAGAGTATGGAGTGGAGAATGAAGAAACTATGTGTAACAATGGTTAAAGAAACAAAGAACAAAGGTCGAGTGGAAGTGGAGATGCAGTATGAATGACAAAGCTAGTTAAATAATCAAAGAACAGAGAAACTATATCTGCGAGAGTGTTTATAAAATATTTATAATCAGCATCATAAGATTCTTTGTGTGCATCTTCATAACTGTTAGAAATGGTTGCAGAATATTTCTGCAAAGAAATCGTGCAAATCCATAAAGCTATGGTGAGATATGCATTCGATCTAAAATCGACGGTTAGGAAGAATCCCGCACGATATCTGATGGTTGAGGATTAGTTCCGCAAAGGATACGTGAAAAAGGTAAAGTTCTGAAAAAGAGTATAGATCGATAGTCGATATTAGATATACAATAAAACTTTGGTCATAGGATGTTTTCGCAAAGGAAAGAGTGCGTAAGAAATATGAATCCGATCAAGAGATCAATGGTTGTGGTCGAATATGTGACGAAATATATGGTGGTGGATGATTTATGCACAAGGTAAAGTAAAGGTCCATAATCCACATTAGATCATAGATCAATGATCATGATTGAGCCATTCAAAATAAATCAATGGTTCAGATAGAAAAAGGAAGGCAAAAAGAGGGTAGTCATGAAAAAGAATGTGTGAAAATTTGAGTTCCCAACTTCCACATTCCGCAATGCGGAAAAGGAAGTGTGGAGAGGAAAGTATGGAAATCAAAACCCCATGAAGCTATAAGTTGAAGCATGAAAAGTTGAGTTCCCAAATTCCCCATTCTGTAGTACGGAAAAGAAAGTGTGGAAAGGATAGTCTGGAAAGTAGAAGAAGCATAAGCTTGTCTTTGGAAACGTTGAGTTTCTGACTTTCACATTTCGCAGTGTAGAAAAGGAAGTGCAGAGAGGCAAGTATGGAATTCAGAACCCTGGGAATCTATAATTCGAAGTCATGAAAAGTTGATTTCCTGACTTCCGTATTCTGCAGTATGAAAAAGGAAGTGCGAAAAGAAAAGTACGAAAAGCAAAAGAGGCATAAGCTTGTCTTTTGAAACATTGAGTCTTTGACTTTCGCATTCCGTAGTATGGAAAAGGAAGTGCGGAAAGGAAAGTATGAAAAGTGAAAGAGCATAAACTCATTTTTGAAATGTTGAGTTTCCGACTTCTGTATCTCACAGGGTGGAAAGGAAAGTGTGGAATGGAATGTCCAGAAAGAAAAAGAGCATAAGTTTGTTTTTGGAAAGCGTTCGGTTTTTTATTTCCACATTCCATAAAGTGAAAAAAAGGCAGAAAGTGGGAAAGCCGTTATGAAACATTTGATGTGAAAAGCTAAGTGTAGAAAGAAATTTTGAGAAATACCATTGTTCGGAATCCATAGTCTAGGAGATAAAGGATCACGAAGAGATTGATGGAGATCAATGGTGTGGAATGGTTGAGGAGGGAAGATAAGTGCAGAAAGAAATTTTGAGAAATATGATAGTTAGGAATCCACAGTCTGGGAGATCAATGGTCACGAAGATATTGGAGAAGATCAACATTGCAGAATGATTGAGGTGGAAAGCTAAGTGCGAAAAGACATTTTGAGAAATGCCACAGTTTGTAAATCCACATCTTACACTAGATCTATGGTCATGAAGAAACCTGATATAATATCAATGGCTCAAGATGACTGCGGAGGTGGAGAATGTGGATTTACAACTGGAAGATTAAGATAGAAAATTGATCAATAGGAATTATCCAGTTGTTTTGAAGAGGCATGAATCAAAGAATAAAATGGCGCAATGGTGAAGAGATGCGTTTGAGCATGAGGGTATTTATTAATAGATTAATTGAAGGAAAGAACTCATCTCTGTGTTTACGAATAACAGAGTCCAAGTAGTGGATAGTTGGATAATAAAGATCAGTATAAGGTGGAAGGGTGGTGCTATGGCAGGCACCAAGTCTGCAGGGGGTTGTAGCCTCCTTCTAGTGGTAGCTGGTAAATAGGGTGTTGTAGCATCCTTTCAGTAGTAGTTGATCAACCAGGGGGTCATAGCCTCCTTTCAGTAGTAGCTGATAAACTAGGGGGTCGTATCTTCCTTCCAGTAGTTACTGGTAAATAGGTGTGATACAATCATTGTCTATAGTCGTAAGAAAAACTATTTGCAAATAACAATTTTGCAGTAATAGGAAGTATTGGTGGTTTACCCAATTGGGATTCCACGATAAATTTGTGTTCTATTTGTTCTTGTTGATTGTTTGTTTTAATAAGTAAATAATAAATGTGGTTTTAAATTGTAAAAATTTACATTACTAATTCACCCTCCCCCCCCTCCCTCTCAGTATTGTCCAGTATTTCATCAATTGGTATCATAGAGGGTCCCTTCATCATAGTTTAACCACTGGAAGGTAAGATCCTATTTAAAACCACTATGGATCAACAAGAAGGTTTAGCCACCAACAAACCTCCATTGTTCATAGGATAAAATTATGCTTACTAGAGTGTGAGAATGAAGTGCCATCTGATGTCCCTTGGATGGAAGGTTTGGGATGCAATTGTAAATGAATATAGAATAGGTGACCAAGAACCTATACAAAATATAGTACTAGTCCAATATGAAGGTAATTCCAAATCCCTAAATGCAATCGCGAGTGGGTTGACAAATTCTATATTTACAAAAGTTATGAGATGCAAGAATTCCAAAGAAGCCTGGGATAAATTAAAGATTATCTATGAAGGAGCATATAAGGTCAAGGAATTCAAGATTCAAACATATAGAGGGTAGTTTGAGACCCTAAAAATGAAAGAATATGAAAACATTGGAGAGTACCTTCTAAGGATAGATGCAATTGTAAATGCTATTAGAGGTCTTGGAGGAAAATTAAAAGAAAGAGAAGTGGTGAGTAAGGTACTGAGAACATTACCAATGAAGTATGACTCAAAAGTGTCCACTCTATAATAATGAGATGACCTTGATGATGTGATAGTACATGAACTACATGGAATCCTCACTACATATGATATGAGAACGAGACTAAATGAAATCTCAAGGAAAGAAGCAACATTTACAACCTCATCCATAATCAATCAAAGAACCTAGATGATGAGGAAGCTTTTTTTATTAAAAAACTTGAGAAGGGCACTGGAAAATATAAAGGAAAGTTACCCCTAAAATGTTTTAACTATGGGATAATTGGACATTTTTCCAATAAGTGTCAATACCCAAAACAAGAGGAGAGTGATCATGAAGAACCCTGTTGTCATAAGGACAAAATCATAAGTAAGAAGAAGTTTAAGAAAAAGAATAATAAATTATATTCCAAAGAAGATAGTGACGATGAAAGTGAATATGCAGAAATCCTATTTATAGGAACAACAAATTCAGATGAGGAATCAGAAGTGGACATAAAATATCAATATATGGCTGATGTTGATGAAATTGAAAAGAGTAGGAAAAGAAACAAAGTTTTGAAAGAGAGCCTATCAAAGTACCAAGAAAAAATGAAGCAAACTATTATGAACTTAAAGAACCAGCTTCAAGAGGCCAAGAAAACTGAAGAGGATCTAGTAGCTCTCCTCAGGGAGAATCCAAGACTCTGAGAAACTTGAAAAAAAAATTATCCAACTTAGAAAAGAGTTTAATGAAAAATGTATCAAATCAAAGTTTGAGAACATATCAAGGATCCTCGATGATATCTTAAGTATTCAAAGAACATCATATTTTAAAACTGGTCTAGAATATGACAAAGAAAAGGAGCCAAAATATCTCCCTGTCTCAAACGAAGGTGGAAATTAAAGAAGCTATAATGCACTAAAGAATCCTGTTAAAAGGGAATAAATCAAGAAATATGACTCATCCTTCCCGGACAAAAACAAAGCTAATGAGGTATCTCAGACACCAAATACAAACAATTATCAATAGATCTTTTTGGGTCATTGTTACTCCTATAATAATTTTGGTCATAAATCCCTAAACTGCAGAGCTTATGGAAAGAGTTATGAACATAAAAAGGATATATCTAGAAAACCATAAGGAAGAAATCATAACCGTTTTGGACCTCTTCAAATATATGACATAAAGTGTTACAAATGTAATAACTTTGGACATATGGCGAGAGAATGTAAATAAGTAAGAATGTTTTAGTAGAAGCTCAAAAATAGTGGAAGATGATGGAATGTGTGAAGCAAGAAGCTGAAATATTCCTTAAACATAAAGGGAAATTATTTGGGTACTGTAATTTTGGCCATAAGTTAGTTCACCATGATCTTGGCTGCAGAACCAAGGGAAAAGATCAAAGTTTAAGAAGGAAACAAGACACTAACATAGAAGATAATAAAGGACAAGTAATAAGAATACCTCATGAGAATATATGGAAGAAAAATTTAGATTGTGAAGACTCCAAAGATATAGAAGAAATAAGGATTTCAAACATTAGTGAGGTCTCCAAAGATGATGATGAGTGTAATAGTGCCATAAATAAGGATGACATCCATTATCAGGAAAATCAAGATGGATATATAAAAGAATACACCAATGAAGATGAAGATAAAGATGATGAAGAAGGATTTAGTTATGATTGTGAGAGTATTTTATAAAAAACATCTCATGATTTAAAGAGAACCTTGAAAATAGAATTAAGGGGGGTCATATACTCAGGGGATTTATAGAAGAGGAGGCATAATATTAGGGGGATATATGATTATAGGGGGAGTTGTCAGAAAGAAGAAAGATAGGAAATCCATCAATGCCAAAGGGGGAGATTGTTGAGCATGTAGTTGTCATTGATGTCCAAGTGGTTCATGAATGAAAAAGGAATAACTAGTAAATATGGTAGTAGGATAAGTTCAGCAATGACAAAGGAGAAGGTCGAGGTTATGCATCTTTGTGGTTGAGATAGTAAGACCAAAGAAAATGTGTAATGTACTGAAGTAGTCTCTATGATCTGGATCTGAAGTTACGGGTCTCTGAAAAGTTGATAATATAGATATAAAGCCAAAAATAATCCAACAATATATGCTAGGTATTTATATGAAGATATGAAGTAGAAACAGAGAACGGAGGAAGAAAAATCTAGCAGTATGCTAGGTTTTTATATGAATTTCTAAAGCAACATAAAGACTAAGAAGAACCGATTGTCTCCATACTTGATATAAATATTTGAAGAAGTGCAGAGAATGAAGAAAGAGTGTGAAGTGGAGAATGCATAAACTATTTGTAACAATGGTTAAAGAAACAAAGAACAGAGGTTGAGTAGAAGTGGAGATGCAATATGAATGACAAAGTTGGTTAGAAAATCGAAGAACATAGAAACTATATCTGCGAGAGTGTTTATAAAATATTTATAATCAGCAACATAAATTTCTGTGTACATCTTCATAACTGTTAGAAACGGTCCCAGATGATTTCCACAAAGAAATCATGCATATCTGCAAAGTTATGGTGAGATCCGCATTTGATCTAAAATCAATGGTTAGGAAGCATCCCGCACGAGATCTGACGGATACGGATCAGTTCCTCAAAGGATAGGAGGAAAAGGTGAAGTTCCAAAAAAGAGTATAGATCGACAGGTGATATTAGATATGCAATATATCTACGGCCGTAGGTGGTTTCCACAAAATAAAGAGTGTGGAAGAAATCCGAGTCTGATCAAGAGATCAATGGACGTCATTGAATCTATGAGGAAATCTACGATTGTGGATGATTTCTGCACAAGGTAAAGTAAAGGTCCACAATCCACATTAGATCATAGATGAATGGTCATGATTGAACCATGAAAAATATATCAATGGTTCTGATAGAAAGTGGAATAGAAAAAGCAGATAACCACGAAAAAGACAGTGTGAAAAGTTGAGTTCCTAACTCCCGCATTCTGCAATGCGGAGAGACAAATCCAGAAATTGGAACCTCAGGAATATATAAGTCGAAGTCATGAAAAGTTGAGTTCTCAAGTTCTGCATTCTGTAGTATAGAAAAGGAAGTGCAAAAAGGAAAGTTCAGAAGGTGGAAGAAGTATAATCTCATCTTTGGAAATGTTGATTTTTCGACTTCCGCATTTTGCAGTCCGAAAAAGTAAGTGCAGAGAGGCAAGTATGAAAATTGGAACCCCGAGAAGCTATAAGTCGAAGTCGTGAAAAGTTGAGTTCCCAACTTCTGCACTCCATAGTATAGAAAAGGAAGTGCGGAAAGGAAAGTCCCAAAAGAGTAAGAAGCATAAGCTCGAATTTGGAAACATTC
This sequence comes from Pseudotsuga menziesii, assembly GCA_001517045.1. Classification (NCBI taxonomy): domain Eukaryota; kingdom Viridiplantae; phylum Streptophyta; class Pinopsida; order Pinales; family Pinaceae; genus Pseudotsuga; species Pseudotsuga menziesii. The sequence continues at coordinate 965,399 of LPNX010979143.1, read as the reverse complement.
AGTCTCTGACTTCGGCATTCTGCAGTACAGAAAAGGAAATGTGAAAAGGAAAGTATGGAAAGAGGAAGAGTACAAGCTCATTTTTGAAATGTTCAATTTCTGACTTCTGCATCTTGTAGGGCAGAAAGGGAAGTGTATAAAGGAAAGTCCTAAAAGAACAAGAGCATAAGTTTGTTTTTGGAAAACATTGAGTTTTTTATTTTCACATTCTGTAAAGCGAAGAAAAGGAGAAAAGTTGGAAATCTGTTGCAGAATGGTTGAGGCAAAAAGCTAAGTACAGAAAGACATTTTGAGAAATACCATAGTTAGGAATTCGTAGTCTGGGAGATCAACAGTCATGAAGAGTTTGAATGAGATCAACGGTGTGGAATAGTTGAGGAGAAAAGATAAGTGTACAAATACATTTTGAGAAATACCATAGTTAGTTTGGGACATCAACCGTCATGAAGAGCTTGACAGAGATCAATGGTGCGAAACGGTTGAGGTGGAAATCTAAGTGTGAAAAGACATTTTTAGAAATGTCACAGTTCGAAAATTCACATCCTACCCTAGATATACGGTCAGGATGAAACCTGATATAAGATCAACCTCTCAGGATGACTGTGGAGATGGAGAATACAGAATGTCATGACTGGAATATTAAGACAACAAATTGATTAATAGGAATTAGCCAATTTTTTTGAAGAGGCACGGATTGTTAGATTTTTATCATTTAAGCAATATGATCTAGGATCTTATCTGAGAGAATAAAAATCATGCTAATCACAAGAGACAAGAGACACAAATAATTTTCCTTAGGGAAACCATAAAGGAGAAAACCCCACAACTTCCCCAGAGATAGAATAAGAACTAGTAGAAAAAGTAAAACCCAAAAACATAAAGATGATCTTCGAAAGCTGATCTCTCTCACTTTTTCCAGCACTTTCTCTCTCACTCATGCACCCCAATTGAGTGAGTGTATATTACAAATGAAGAGGATCAATCTCTATTTATACTAGTTTCCAACTTGACAATTACTTACCAGGGCTGACTTCACTAGGAGAGTCTAATAACCCTAGTGCCCCTCAACTATGGGGACTTTGCCCCCTGATCAACAAAGGGGGGTTAACCTCTATGACTTTACATGACTTGATTATATTAATGATTCTCTCGATAGGAACATCCGGGTATGAGCTTACATGACTTGATTACATTAATGATTCTCCCGATAGGAACATCAGGATACAATGAAATATAATACATAAGATATACAAGTGTATACATTCCGAAGTTACAAATAGATCAACACTCCCTCTTAACTAGGAAGGTATTCTCTTGACACAGTTCATTAACACAAGTATTCATCTCTAGATCATCATCAAAACTAGATCATCATCATCATTGGATCATCGTCACTAGATCATCATCAAATTCATTGCTCCCGCTATCTGAATAAAATGGTGATATTTCTCAATTCTACTCATCACAAGAAGTTCTACAAAGCCAACCCCTTTTAATGCTGGTTGTAGGCCTAGTCTCCATGTAGGTCTTCTTCTTCAGCTCTTATATCATTGGCATGGTAGGACACACCTACTACCATCTAAGAAAGGCTCCAGAACTTACATCCACCAGTATGATAGGACACACCTACTATCATCTGTGGAAGGCTCCAACACTTACATCCACCAGCATGCTAGAACACACCTACTATACTTTGTGGATACGCCCTAGCACTTACATTCACCAGCATGGTAGGACACACCTACTACCATCTTGGAAAGGACCCAAAACTTACATCCACTAGAATGGTAGGACACACCTACTACCATCCAGGGAAAGGCTATGCACTTACATTCACTAGCATGGCAAGACACACCAACTACCATCCAAGGAAAGGCTCTACACTTACATCCACCGGCATGGTAGGAAACACCTACTACCATATGTGGAAAGGCTCTACACTTACATCCACAGTCATGGTATGACACACCTAATACCATCTAGGGAAGGGCTCTGCACTTACATCTTCCAACATGGTAGGACACACATACTACCATCTGAGGAAGGGATCTATAGTTACATTTGTCGGCATGGTAGTACACACCTACTACCATCTGGGGAAGGGCTCTGCACTTAAATCCACCGGCATGGTAGGAAAAACCTACTACCATATGGGGAAGGGATCTGCACTTACATCGGTCGACATGGTAGGACACACCTACTACCATCCGGAGAAGGGCTCTACACTTACATCTGACCATGGGAGGAACACCAAGCTTCTCCATAAAGTACTCAAACTTCACTCTGGCCATTTCTAGCATAGAATAACATGAGGGTTTATTACATCCAAGGATAACCTATGAGCTTCTCTAGGACTGATTAAATCTGAGGATAACATAGAGGACCATTTACATCTGAGAAACCTACAAGATTCACCAGGATTTTATGCTCAGACAACCTGTATTACCGGCTATACTAGAATTCCCTCTTTCGAGAGATCTCGATCTCGATCACAAACTGGAGCTTCACTGCTCCTCTCTCACAAATGGCAAGTGGCAACATATTTTTTCTCGGCTGTACTCAGCACCATGTGGGACTCCCTCCTTCCAAACCAAGAGATCACACCTGATCCCATACTAAAGCAACACCCCAAAGTTCTCTTCCTATCAATGGAACTGTCGCTCCAATCTGAATCCAGATAACCCTCCAGGTTAGTGTTCTAATTCTCCTCATACTTGAGCCCATAATCAACTATACCCTTTAGGTACCTCATTGCATGCTTTGTAACCATCAGGTGAACATGTCTCAGATCCATCAGGAACTGGCTCAATGTGTTCAGAGCAAAGCAAATATTTGGTCTTGTATTCTTCAAGTACATCAAGGGCCCAATCATTTGATGATACATCGTGGCATCAATTGACTCTAACGAAGAATCACTCGATAGCTTCATGTTCGATGCCATAGGTGTGGTCATGGCCTTGTAGTCCATCATCTCAAGCCTCTTCAAGATCTCTACTACATAATTCCCTTGTCCCAGGGAGATTCCATCTGCATTATTCCACACCTCCATGCTTAGAAACTTGCACACCCAAGTCCTTTATCTTGAACTCGATAGCAAGTATCCTTCTTGAACCTTTCCACTTTTTTTTCTCTCTATCGGGAACAATTCATAGACATATAACAGGAGCATCACTGGTATTCCATCTTCAACCTTGAAGTAAATGTTGGAATCTGCTTTACTCTCATTAAATCCTAGACTCATCAATAACCTGTCCATCCTGTCATACCATGTTGAACCTTAATATCTTCTACAGTCACTCCCTCTGAAGTGGAGCATCATTCTCCCTCTTCCTTCCATACTCTATGTATTGAAACATTCTTTATTGGAGTGAAAAGTAGCTTCCTCTGCTACTAATATTCTATGTATTCATCTAGGGTCATTGGATACCGAGATCCTCTACCTTGAATCTTTTCAAAATTTCTTCTTGCACACATCTATGAGCTTGTCATCCTCTATAGGATTTCATCTTCAATCTTGTATCAAAGGTTAATATCTTCATCACTCTAAGAGATATTCAAGCTCCTCATGTATTTGTTATCCCATGGGTGCCTTTTGAGCTCGTACAAGGCCTTCTTTAATTTTCACACATGAGTCTGCCTATCATGTATCTTAACTTCTAGTGGCTGCAAATGCCTCTTCCTAGTCTATGCCTTCTTTTCACGAGAATCCTCGTTCTATGAATCTTTCCTTGTATCCCACGATGTTTCCATCTATTGCATGATGTAACTTGTAGATACTGCATCCTAGACATCATTCTTCTTGAACTGGTACTCTCCTTCCCTTTATTCTTGGCTACTTCTTCATAGCTGAAAGGATCTGCATCAATGATGTCACTCAACAATGTCACATAACTAGAGTGTGTCTCAGGCCTCTTGAAGTCTCGTCATACTATTCTTCATTTTGGATTATTTCTTGAACTATCGTCACTTCTTCTTTGGAATAAGTCTCATTCTTCTTTTCTTGTAGGCGATTGTACACGATATTTCCTACAATTCAAATGCATTAGTTGTATGGTTCGAAACATTTCATAAGGAATATTCACAATGGAAAATTCATATGCATAAAGATATAATGATGCAACTATTTTATCTAATACAACATTCATCCATATCTCACAGAAACTTTCTAGATGCCTTCCATCTCTACCATGACATCATTGAGATTGTGCACTAATCCAATATTTCAACAAAGAGATTTCATTCTAAATAAGTAGCAATGGAGAGTTGTATAGCACCATGAGCTACTTACCCATCACATGCATATTAGTAGTATACTTTCATTAATGAAAACATTCTATCATCCATAACACATCAACTGAATATAAACAAATGCATAACAAAACAATATCATGAAATGACAATTGAATACTTATCTTTATTTTTTTCATGGGTAGACTCCTTCTTTCAGCTTCATCATCTTCTTCATTCATAAAAACATCATTTATTATCCAAATTCTAAGATGGATAAGAGTTTCTTCAAGAATTGATTTCTTCATATTCCTCATCGCTTGAGGGATCTTCGTTGAATCGTGAGAGCTTGATCTTCAGTTGCTCCCATCTTCTTTTCTCTTATTATGAGTCGAGCTTCTTCTTGTGTGCACTCTTCCTAGATTCTGTTGAAGGTAATCACTTCCTTCTCGCACACATTCCTTGAATGAATGAATCCCATTATCCTAGGAGGCCATTCAAGGTGGTTATCACAATTTCTAGATTCTCTAGTTCTTCATCCACTAGTTCAAGTTGTTCTTTGATTTGAGAGACCCTTGTAAAGTATGACTATATAGTGTCTGCATTCTAGATTGTTACATTCTTCAACTGGTTTCTCAAATTCATCTTATAATTTATGTTCTTCCCTCCAAATAGCTTGGTTAAGGAATAAAACATCTCTTTATATGTATTTAAGGAAGACACATGTGGTATAAGGTGATCCTTGATAGAATCAACAATAATACCCTTGTCCTTGAAAAAGTTCTTCTTGTGTAAGTTCTTAGCCTCATCTCCCTCTGGAACTGGAACCTCTCCACTTATGTAGGTGTCCAATTCATTTTCTTCAAGAACTAGTGAGATTTCATACTTCCATGCTTGGAAGTTGTCAGCTTCACCAAGATTGTCATCAAGCTGGTGTGATTAGTCATTTTTAAATGAGAACCTCAAATGTCAATAGCAAAATATTAGATCTTACCGATTTGAGGTGTCTGTCCTGGTTCCAGATTTAGATGATCTAGGGTTTTTCAGAGAAACCCTAATTTTCAAAACTTGGAATTTCAAACTTCTGGTTGGATAAAAATATGGGCCTCTTCAAGGTGAGATGTCTAATGTACTCCTTTTCTGAAAACAGTGGAGGGAAGCTCTTGGAACAAGAAGCCCTAGTTTTCCAATTTCCTCTACAGAAATTCCTGATATTGTTTATGCGGTATCTCTGAAAGTAGTGCTCCTCTATGTCTGAAATTTCATACTAAGATATCCTCATATGTCCTCTTTCCAATACTATAGGTTTGAGCAGAATTGGTTTCCCTAATTGGGATTTATGAAATTTTTCCTAAGGTGGCTTATTTTAGGACTGTTCAGCATAGAAAACTTGTATGGACTTCCACGTGTGACTATTTAATATTCGGGGTCTGAAACTTTTTCCATAGAAATTAAATTCTATGGACTATCTGTAACATCTTTAGAAATTTCATTTGGACCATCATAGACCGAGATATAGCACTTCTCCCTAGGTGTCCTATTTAGGCATGAATCCTAGAAGAGACTGGAACCTTGATTTGGAGGAATCATATCTCCCAGAATATAATGAATATGAGGCTGAAATGTTTACACAGTGTTCAGCACAAAATTTTATTTGGCCTGTAAAAAGTTTGGATTTTGAGATTTCTCCAATCCGAGATATAGCCAATGTACCAAAACTACCAGTTTTAGTATTTTAGGGTTTTTTAGGCATGGGGTCAAATAAGGGTTTGACTTTCCTAGAGTTTTACCCAACCAAAAAATTTGATCTTGGTCTCTAACTTTAAATTTTAAGGAGGAGGGGAATCCTATCCTAGGCTCACTCAAAAATTCCACTTCATTGAAAAGCCCCAACTTCTCACAGTATTGACAAGTCAAAAACTGAAAATGCCCGGAATCAAATTCTGCTTCAACAGAAAGATGTGCCCTTCAATGGAGACTTAGCCTAGCCTCCTTTTGATGATAATATGTGGAGAGAGACCCAAAAAATAATAATTCCTAGATTCTGTAGCTGCATAGTGTCTTCTTTTCAGGTTAGCTCTGATACCATGTTATATTTTTATAATTTAAGCAATATGATCTAGGATCCTATCTGAGAGAATAACATGCACATCAATAATCACAAGAGACAAGAGACACAAATAATTTTCCTCAGGGAAACCACAAAGGAGAAAACACCACAAGTTCCTTAGAGATATAATGAGCACCGGTAGCAAACGTAAAACCCAAAAACATAAAGATGATCTCCAACAGTTGATCTCTCTCACTTGTGCCAGCACTTCCTATCTCACTCATGCACCCCAATTGAGTGAGTGTATATTACAAATAGAGAGGATCAATCTCTATTTATACTAGTTTCCAACTTGACAATTACTTACCAAGGCCGACTTCACTAGGAGAGTTTAGTAACCCTATGTCCCCTCAACTGTGCGGACTTTTCCCCCTGATCAACAAAGGAGGGTTAACCTCTATTACTTTACATGACTTGGTTACATTAATGATTCTCCAGATAAGAAAATTGGGGTATGACCTTAAAATTACATTAATGATTCTCCCAATAGGAACATCTAGATATAATGAAATACAATACATAAGATATACAAGTGAATACATTCTGAAGTTACAAATACATCAACACTCCCTCTTAACTAGGAAGGTATTATCTTCACACGGTTCATTATCACAAGTCTTCATCTCTGGATCATCATCATCACTGGATCATCATCACTAGATCATCATCATAGTTGGATCATCATCAAAGTGACTACTCCCACTATATTGAGCAAATGGTGTTATCTCTCAATTCTACTCGTCACAGGAGGTTATACAGAGATATCCCCTTTTCATGCTAGTTGTAGGCCTAGTCTCCATGTAGTTCTTCTTGTTCAGGGATTACTTATATCATCGGCATGGTAGGAAACACCTACTACCATCCGAGAAAGGATCCAACATTTACATCCACCAGCATGATAAGACACACCTACTATCATCTGTGGAAGGCTCCAACACTTACATTCACCAGCATGATAGGACACACCTACTATCATCTGTGGAAAGGCCCCAGCACTTACATCCACCATCATGGTAGAAAATACCTACTACCATATGTGGAAAGACCCCAACACTTACATCCACTGATATTGTAGAACACACCTACTACCATCCAAGGAAAGGATTCGGACTTACATCCATTGGCATGGTAGGAAACACCTACTACCATCCAGGGAAAGGCTCTACATTTACATCCACCAGCATGGTAGGACACATCTACTATCATCTGTTGAAAGGATCTACACTTACATCCACCAGCATGGTAGGACACACCTACTACCATCTAGGGAAGGGCTCTACACTTACATCCATCGGAATGGTAGGAAACAACTACTACCATTCAGGGAAGGGCTCTGCACTTACATCCATCCACATGGTAGGACACACCTACTATCATCCAGGGAAGGGCTATACAACTACATCAAATTGCATGGTAGGACACACCTACTACCATCCGGGGAAGGATCTGCATTTACATCTTCCAGTATGGTAGGACACACCTACTACCATCCGGGGAAGGTCTCTACACTTACATCTGTCGGCATGGTCGGACACGCCTACTACCATCTGGAGAAGGGATTTTCACTTACATCTAACCATGGGAGGAACCAATCCTAGCACCATGTCAAAAAGGCACAACACTTATATCTGAACATGGGAGGAACAAATCCTACCACCATGTCAGAAAGGCTCAATGACTCATCACTTCCCTTTGGAAGGAACCTCGATCTGGAGAACACCAAGATTCTCCCTAATGTACTCAAAATTCACTCTGGACATTTCTAGCATAGAATCACATCAGGGCTGATTACATCCAAGGATAACCTGCAAGATTTTCCAGGACCAATTACATCCGAGGAAAACCTACAGGACCGTTTACGTCTGAGAAACCTTTGAGCTTCGCTAGGATTTTATGCTCAGACAACCTATCTTACCGGCTATGCTAGAAATCCCTCTTTTGAGAGATTTCGATCTGGATCACAAACTGGAGATTCACTGCTCCTCTCTCACAAATAGGAAGTGGCAACATATTTTTCCTTGGATGTACTCAGTGCCATGAATGACTCCTTCCTACCAAACCAAGAGATCACACCTGATCCCATACTGAAGTAACACCCTAAAGTGCTCTTCCTATCAATGGCACTGTCGGCCCAATCTGAATCCACATAACCCTCCAGGTTAATGTTTTGATTTGCCTCATACTTAAGACCATAATCAACTGTACCCTTTAGGTACCTCACTGCATGCTTTGCAACCATTAGGTGAACATGACTCCGATCAGTCAAGAACTGGCTCAATGTGTTCACAACAAAGCAAATATGTGGTCTCATATTCGTCAAGTACATCAAGGTCCCAATCATCTGATGATACATTGTGGCATCAAATGACTCTGACGATGCATCACTCAAGAGCTTCAGGTTCGATGCCATAGGTGTGGTCATGTCCTTCCAATCCATCCTCCTAAACCTCTTCAGGATCTCTACTGCATACTTCCTTTGTCCCAGGGAGATTCCATCCGCATTCTACCACACCTTCATGCCTAGAAAGTACCATACCCAAGTCCTTTATCTTGAACTCAGTAGCAAGTATCCTTCTTGCAACTTTCCACTTGTCTTTCCTCTATCAGGAACAAGTCATTGACATATAACAGGAGCATCACTGGTCTTCCAACTTCAACCTTGAATTAAAGGTTTGAATTCGATTTACTCTTAGTAAATACTAGAGTCATTAGTAAGTTGTCCATCTAGTTATACCATACCAAACCTTGGGATCTTCTACGGCCACTCCCTCTGAAGAGGAGCATCATTCTTCCTCACCTTTCATACTCTATGTATTGAAACATTTTGTACTGGAGTGACAAGTAGCTTCCTCTACTACTAATATTCTATGTATTCATCTAGGGTCACTGGATACCAAGATCCTCTATCTTGAATCTTTTCAAAATTTCTTCTTACACCCATCTATGATCTTTTCATCCTCTATAGGCTTTCATATTCAATCTTGTATATCTTCATCACTCTAGGTGATCTTCAAGCTCCTCATGTATGTGTTATCCCATGGGTGTCTTCTGAGCTTGTACAAGGCCTTCTTTAATTTGCACATGTGAGTCTTCTTGTCATGTGTTGTAACTTCTAGTGCCTGCAAATTTCTCTTCATAGACTATGCCTTATTTCCATGAGAAGCCTCATTCTACGAATCTTGCCTTGTATCCTACGATGGTTTCATCTACTGCATGATGGAACTTGCAAATACCGCATCCTAGACATCATTCTTCTTGAACCGGTACTCTCCTTCCCTTTATTGTTGGCTACTTCTTCATAGCTGGAAGGATCTGCATCAATGATGTCACTCAACAACGCCACATAACTAGAGTGTGTCTCAGGCCTCTTGAAGTTTCGTCATACTATTCTTCATTTTGGATTATTTCTTGAACTGTCGTCACTTATTCCTTGGAATAAGTCTCATCCTTCTTTTCTTGTAGGTGATTATACACGATATTTCCTACAAGTCAAATGCATTAGTTGTACAATTAGAAACAATTCATAAGGCGTATTCACAATGGAAAATTCATATGCATAAAGATATAATCATTCAACTATTTTATCCAATACAACATTCATCCATATCTCATAGAAAATTTCTAGATGCCTTCCATATCTACCATGACATCATTGAGATTGTGCACTAATCCAATATGTCAGCAAAGAGGTTTCATTCTAGATAAGTAGCAATGGAGAGTTTTATATCACCACAAGCTACTTACTCGTCACATGCATATTAGTAGTATAATGTCATTGATGCAAACATTCTATCATGCATAACACATCAACTGAATATAAACAAATGCATAACAAAACAATATCATGAAATGAGAATTGAATACTTATCTTTATTTGTTTCATGGGTAGACTCCTTCTTTTAGCTTCATCATCTTCTTCATTCATAACAACATCATTTCTTATCCAAATGCTAAGATGGATAAGAGGTTCTTCAACAATTGAGTTCTTCATATTCCTCATCGCTTGAGGGATCTTCTTTGAATCCTGAGAGCTTGATATTCAGTTGCTCCTATCTTCTTTTCTCTTATTATGAGTCGATCTTGTTCTTGTGTACACTCTTCCTAGAATCTACTAAAGGTAATCACTTCCTTCTGGCATACATTCCTCGAATGAATGAATCCCATGATCCTAGGAGGCCATTCAAGGTGGTTATCACAATTTCTGCATTCTCTACTTCTTCATCCACTACTTCAAGTTGTTCTTTTATTTGAGAGACCCTTGTAAAGTATGATTTTATGGTCTCTGCATTCTAGATCTTTACATTCTTCAACTGGTTTCTCAAAGTCATCTTCTGATTTATGTTCTTCCCTTCAAATAGCTTGGTTAAGGAATCAAACATCTCTTTAGGTGTCTTTAGGGAAGACATGTGTGGTGTAAGGTGATCCTTGATAGAATCAGCAATAATCGTCTTATCCTTGAGCAATTTATTCTTGTCTAAGGCCTTAGCCTCATCTCCCTCTAGAACTGGAACCTCTCCACTTATGTAGGTGTCCAATTCATTTTCTTCAAGAACCATTGAGATTTCATACTTCCATTCTTGGAAGTTGTTAGCTTCACCAAGCTTGTCATCAAGATTGTGTTATTATTCATTTTTAAATGAGAAACTCAAATGTAAATAGAAAAATATTATATCTTACCGATTTGAGGTGTGTGTCTTGGTTCCGGATCTGGCTGATCTAATGTTTGTCATAGAAACCCTAATTTTTAAAAATTGGAATTGCAAACTTATGATTGGATAGAAATATGGGCCTCTTCAAGGCGAGCTTTCTAATGTACTCCTTTTCTGAAAACAGTGGAGGGAATCTCCTAGAACAGGAAGCCCTGCTTTTCGAATTTCCTCTACAGAAATTCCTGATATTGTTTATGTGGTATCTCAAACATTACTACTCCCCTATGTCTGAAATTTCATACTAGGGTAGCCACGTCTATCTTATTTCCAACACTGCAAGTTTGAGCAGAATTGGTTTCATCAATTGGGACTTATGAGAGTTTTCCAAAGGTGACTTATTTCAGGACTGTTCAGCATAGCGAACTTGTACATACTTCCACATGTCATTGTTTCATCTTCGGGGTCTAAAAATTTTACCATAGAAAGTACAGTCCATGAACTATCTGGAACATCTTGATAAATTTCATTTGGACCTTTGTGTTATAATAATCAACCCCTAGTTACCTACCTTAGACATTAATTAATCATTTTTTGTCTTATTTTCCTAGTTTCCAATATTCCACTCTATGCAAGCTGTCTTCCACATGCCATAGAAGTAAAAATTGCTAAAACTAAGTCATGGACTGCTTGGGAAACCTCCTAGAATCCATATTTAGCATATCTACTTTATTCTAGATCCTCCCTAGCGCATATCTACTTTTTCTGCTAAGTTGCCTGCTTTATTGAGATTTATGGCAAAAGTGAAAGTAAGACTAGGTGTAGTTGACTTGTTTTTTCCCCTCATCATCTCCATTATTTTCTCCTAATAAAATCATGTATCAGTTGTCTTTCCATCACTTATTAGCTTTCCTACTTGAATTTTCCAACTCGTGAGCCTCTAGGTAGATTTGGAAACAACTTTATGCACCTATGGGGGATTTGACTAGATTTAGTAAGCTTGCTTTTTGACTATTTCGAAAGGCATCCTTATGCATTCAAATGTCTCATGTAATTATATATTTCAGCAGCCTATGACTTCATAAGTTTTTATATTGTACAATTATTCAATACAGATTAGTGTTATGCTCCAATTTCAATGTCCCTTATTTGTAATTTTGCATGTTTGATTAGCAATTTTGTGAGTGCAATTGTTCTATCACTTGGGTTCAATTTCCACATGGTATCATATCCTTCATAGATCAATTTCTCTCCTTCCATATTGCTATTATAGGTTTGACATATTGACTAGGAGCATATTCTGCTGACTGAAGGGCACAGTTTATGAGCTATGGATCAATCTCAGAAGATCATTTTGACTCCCATTTAATTTATTTGAATGTAAAGAAGAGATGGAGATACTGTTGAGAGTGAAAGGTATTTATATGGTGACTATGACAACTAAGGTAGAGCCCAATGCAACTACATAGAAAATAAAATGGCACAATAGGAGGGATGAGGCCTATGGCCTTCTGTGTCCGAGCATATCCAAAGACCTCCTCTTCCATCTTGATGGATTGACATCACCTAATGAAGTGTGGGAAAATATTGTAGAGATTTTTGGTAAGACAGATGAGATGAGAGGACATCAAATCGAGAATTAATTGATCTCTTTGAGTCCCAGCAGCTTCGAATCCCTGCAACTCTACTTTTCCAAGTTCAAAGCCCTTCTTTTGCAGCTAAAATAGTGTGGAATTGAAAAGAAGGAAGAGAAACTAGTTTTGGCCATACTCTTGAATATTGGCACTAACTATTTAGTGTTTGTTTCGACCTTCCATGCCACAAAGTTGACAGCTCAAGCCTATAATATGCCTAAGCTTGCACAGTTCATGGAATCCCTCACACAAGAACAAGATAAACTGGTGATGATGGGCACCATCAAACCTTCCAAAGGCCAAGCTTTGGTTGGTGGATATTTGAGGGTGGATTCAAAATGCAAGAATAAATCTAAGAAGCCACCTGAGCAAAAGAGAGACAAGAACAAGTCTCAAGAGGATCCCCAAGGCTCCAAGAAGAACAAAGGAGAAATGAGCAAGTGCGCATACTGCTGTAAGGGCTATCATCCTGAAAGCTCCTGCATGAAGAACCAAATTGACATGTTGACCCAAATCCTAGAGAAGAATAACATATCCCTTCATGATTGTTCAAAGAAGAGGGAAGGAGGATCAAATTCAGAGGACAGAGAGAGAATACATGCTTTGGTTGTTGGCACATCAAGCTCGCCTAGCTTCATCATAGACTCTAGAGCTTCAAGACATATGGTTTCGACCAAGGAGGCATTCTCCTCTCTTGAGATGTTGAAAGGTCCACCAATAGTGCTGGGAGATGACTCTCTCACTGACAGTTTGAAGAAAGGAAGGATTGATCTTGACCATTGTAAGTTCATTAATGTATTGTATGTTCCAGGTCTTGCCTCTAACCTATTGTCAGTGTATCAAATGACCCACACAGGGTCTCCAAAGAAGGTCATATTCTCCCTTGATGAAGTTTAGATCACAGAGATCTCGAATGGTAAAGTCATTGCAAAAGGAGTTGTAGATCACACTTCGAAGGTATACATGTTTTCACACTTTCTACCCTACTCAAACCCCTCTGCTCTTCTAATTCATGCTAATGAGGCAAGCAAGATTTGGCATGAAATATTTGGCCATATTAACTATAAGTATATTTCTGATCTAAGTGAAAAATAAATGGTCATAAGGTTACGAAATATTAAATTTTCCAAGCGAGTCTGTCAAGGTTGTATCCTAGGAAAACACCCAAAGCATAAATTTGAGAGAGCTAGTCATGAGAGAACCTCTGCACCTCTTGCATTGATCCACAGTGATGTTGCTGGTCCATTTCCTCATATGTAAATGAGTCAAATGAAATATGAATTGAACTTCATAGATGAATTTTCTAGGTATTGTTGGGTTTACTTCCTGAAGCATATGTATGAAGTTTTTGGCCTCTTCAAAGTCTTTAAGGCCTTGGATGAAAACCAGTCTGGGAGGAAAATCAAGATCCTTAGATATGACAATGGTGGTGAGTATATCAATTTTGATTTCTTTAAATATTGTGAAGATGCAGGTATTCATATGCATCATTCAATCCCCTACACACCACAAAAAAATGGTGTTGCTGAGAGAAAGAACAGATCACTGAAGGAGATGGCAGCCTGTATGATGGAGGCTAAGACTTTGCCACCAAATTTTTGGGATGAGGCTATAAATTGTGCATCCTATATCCAGAATAGGGTGCCTCATAAACATCTTGATGGTATGAATCCTTTTGAATCTTGGAGTGGGCACAAGCCAGATGTGACCCATTTCAAGATTTTTTTGCTCAAAGGCTTGGGCTAGAATTCCAACTGAAAAGAGAAAGGATTTGAAGCCCCAAATCCAAGAGTTCCTATTTGTTGGGTATTTTGAAGATTCAAAATGGTACAAGCTAATCAACTTGATCACAAACAAATCCTTCATTGAAAGGAGTGTTTAGTTCCAAGAAGAGCCTTTACCAGCAGTTGAAGTTGGAGAGTCTTTTTCACCACCAAAACAATTGAATGTAAGTGAAGAGACAAATGAGTTTTCTGATTCTGATATGTATGATAATTATGATTTAATTACATATCATGACAGTCCTACAAGACCAAAATGGGCATCAAAGACCATTCATGCAGCTGGAGAACTAGCTGGAAATCCTAGTGATCCTAGGAGGACTAGATCTTAGTTTGAGAGTGCCTTGTGTATGAAAGACCCTTTGTTTGCAGAGAAGTGCTATCTAATGGTTGAATTAGACCCACATACATATGAATATGCAGCACATGATCCAAGATGGTAAACAACCATGAAAGAAGAATTCAGCTCACTCCAGAAGAACAACACTTGGGAACTGGTTGATCTTCCCCCAGGGAGGAAGCTAGTTCAATGTAAGTGGGTTTTCAAAACTAAGTTTGCTGCTGATGGTTCACCTTTGAAATATAATGCCATATTGGTAGCCAAGGGATACTCATAGTGTGCTTTCCTAAGTGGATGTGAAGTGTGCTTTCCTAAATGGAGATCTTACTAAAGAGATTTACATGCAGCAGCCTCAATGGTTTTTTTCTAATCCATCTTTTGTGTGCAGGTTAAAGAAATCATTGTATGGGCTCAAGCAAGACCCCATGGCTTGGTATGCCAAGATTGATGGCTTTCTGCTGTCATTGACTTTTGTTAGATGCAAGTCTGATCCTAATGTTTATTTGAAGCTGATTCATGGTTCTTTGATGATTATTGTCTTATATGTGGATGACCTTCTGATTATAGGAAGTTCAAAGAAATAAATTTCATCCTTGAAGGATGCATTGAACCATGCATTTTCTATGACTGATTTGGGGTTGTTGAGCCAATTCTTGTGTCTCAAAATTGTTGAATCCTAACATGGAATAAAGGTACTTCAGTCCAAGTACGATATATATTTGCTGAACAAGTTCAACATAAAATATTGTAAGCCAAGCAAGACTCCCTTCCTTTCAGGAGTTAATCTTGAAGAAGCAGGTTCTTCTCCTATGGTCAATAATACACTGTATAGGCATTTGATTGGTTGTTTTATTTACCTTACACACACTTGACCTGATATTTATTATGCAGTAAGTGTGGCTTCAAGATACATGGATCAGCCTCATGATATCCATTGGAGAGCAACCAAAAGGATCCTTAACTTTGTTTAGTGAACAAGAACTCATGGGATCTTCTACAAAGCTAAATCTGATCTTGATTTAATTGGGTTTACTGACAGTGATTCTGCAGGTGACAACACAGATAGAAATTCAACATCAGGATATGTGTTCATTCTTGTTGAAGGACCAATCAGCTAGTCAAGCAAGAAATGGAGTGCCATAGCACTCTCATCTATAGAAGCAGAGTACAGAGGAGTTGTAAATGCAGCAACTCAATGTTTATGGTTGCAGGGGACACTTGGTGAGTGTGGCTTCGAATCAGAGTTTTCAACTACTATCTATTGTGATAATTAGAGCACCATTCAAATCTACAATGATCCAATTCAGAGACAGAGAACCAAACACATTGAGATCCATATGCACTAAATCAGACTGCTTGTGCATGATGGAACCATTCACCTACTCTTATGTGCATCTTCAGAACAAGTAGCAGACATCTTCACCAAAGTTTTTTGTGAGAATACATTCAGCAATCTCAAATCACTGCTGGGGATTTCTGATCATGCTATGAAGCATGATTGATGACAATATTTTTAAATTTTATTTTACTGTCCATGTTTAAGGGAGGATTTTCCCACTGGGTTTTTGCCTCTTTCCTTGGTTAAATGGACATGCAGTATGTAAAGGGTGACTGAGCCTTGCTGCTAGGCCATATATTTTTCTGATATTTACTCATAAATTTAGGCTTAAGGGGGGGTGTTAGAATAATCAACCCATAGTTACCTACCTTAGACATTAATTAATCCATTTTTGTCTTATTTGCCTAGTTTCTAATATTCCACTTTATGCAAGTTGTTTTCCACACACCATAGAAGTAAATATTGATAAAACTAAGTCATGGAGTGCTTGGGAAACCTCCTAGAATCCATATTTATCATATCTGCTTTATTCCAGATCCTCCCTAGCACATATCTTCTTTTTCTGCTAAGTTTCTTGCTTTATTGAGATTTAAGGCAAAAGGGAAAGTAAGACTAGGTGTAGTTGACTTATTTTTTTCCCTCATCATCCTCCATTCTTTTCTCCTAATAAAATCATGTATGAGTTTTCTTTCCATCATTTATTAGCTTGCCTACTTGACTTTGCCAATTCATGAGCCTCTAGGTAGATTTGGAAACTGCTTTATGCACATATGGGGGATTTGACTAGATTTAGTAAGCCTGCTTTTTGACTATTTCAAATGGAATCCTTATGCATTCAAATCTCTCATGTAATTATATATTGCAGCATCCTATGACTTCATAAGGTTGGATATTGTACACTTATTCAATATAGATTAGTGTTATGTTCCAATTTCAGTCTCCTTTTTTTGTAATTTTGCATGTTTGATTAGCAATTTTGTGAGTGCAATTGTTCCATCACTTCAATTTCCACACTTTTTATCCCTAAATATAGAAATTCTCCCTAGGTGTCCTGTTTAGGGATGAATCCTGGAAGAGGCTGGAAACCTAATTTGGAGGAATCATATCTCCTAGAATATAGAGAATATGAGGATGAAATTTTTACACACTGTTTAGCATGAACTTTTCTTTGTTCTGTAAAATTTTTGGCTTCTGATACTTCTCCAATATCTAGATATAGAGAATGTACCAAAACTACCAGTTTTAGTATTTTAGGGTTTTTCAAGCACGGGGTCAAATTACGGTTTGACTTTCCCGGAGTTTTACCCAACCAAAAAATTTGATCTTGGTCTCTAAATTTCGATTTTGAGGAGGATAGAAATCCTATGCTGGGCTCACTCAAAAATTCCACTTCTTTGAAAATCCCTAACTTCTCGCAGTAGTGACAGGTCAAAAACTGAAAATGCCCGGAATCAAATTCTACTTCGACAGAAAGATGTGCCCTTTAATGGAGAGTCAGCCTATCCTCTTTTTGCTCATGATCTATGGAGAGAGACCCAAAAAGTAAGAATCCCTAGCTTCTGCAATTGCATAGTGTCTTCTTATCAGGTTAGCTCTAATACCATGTTATATTTTTATAATTTAAGAAATACGATCTAGGACCTTATTTGAGAGAATAACACGGACAACAATAATCACAAGAGAAAAGAGACACAAATAATTTTCCTCAGTGAAACCATAAAGGAGAAAACCCTGCAACTTCCTCAGAGATAGAATGAGCACCAGTAGCAAAAGTAAAACCCGAAAACATAAAGATGATCTCCGACAACTGATCTCTCTCACTTGTGCCAGCACTTCCTCTCTCACTCATGCACCCCAATTGAGTGAGTCTATATTACAAATAGAGAGGATCACTCTCTATTTATACTAGTTTCTGACTTTATAATTACTTACCAGGGTTGACTTCACTAGAAGATTCTAATAACCCTAGTGCCCCTCAACTGTGCGGAGTTTCCCCCCTGATCAACAAAGGAGGGTTAACCTCTATGAATTTACATGACTTGATTACATTAATTATTCTCCCGATAGGAACTTCAGGATACAATGAAATACAATACATAAGATATACAAGTGAATACATTCTGAAGTTACAAATACATCAACACGAATCAAATAATGAAATGGCGCAATGGTGAAGAGATGCGTCTGAGCGTGAGGGTATTTATTAATATATTAATTAAAGGAAAGAACGCGACTCTTTGTTCATGAATAACAGACTCTAGGAAGTGGATAGCTGACTAATAAATATCAGTCTAGGGTGGAAGGGTGGTGCTATGGCAGGAAACAAGCCTGCTGGGGGTTGTAGCCTCCTTCCAATGGTAGTAGGTAAATAGGGTTTTGTAGCATCCTTTTAGTAGTAGTTGATAAACCAAGGGGTCATAGCATCCTTTTAGTAAAAGTTGATAAACGAGGGGGTCATAGCCTCATTCTAGTAGTTTCTAGTAAATAGGGTGTGATACCATCCTTTTCTATATTAGCAAGAAAAACTATTTGTAAATAACAATTTTGCAGTAATAGGAAGTATTGGTGGTTTACCCAATTGGGCTTCCATGATAAATTTTTGTTTTGTGTGTTCTTGTTGATTGTATGTTTTAATAAGTAAATAATAAATGTGGTTTTAAATTGTAAAAAGTTGCAAAACTGATTCACCCCCACCTCTCAGTATTGTCCAATATTTCATCACTTTTCTTGTCATCTGTGTTGCCTCCATTGTCACTGTCAATCAATCCAATGAGTTTAAAATTTTATGAAGTTGAATACATTATGCCAAGGTCTTTTGTGCCACTTACATACCTCAAAATTCTTTTGCATTCTTTCCAATGAGAGTCTTTTGGTGACTCCATGAATATTGATATCAGACTTACTCCATACATGATGGCCGGTCTTGTTTCTGTTAAGTACATAAGAATGCTAACGAGCCTTTTAAACAAAGTAGGATCTACAGTTGATCCTTCATCATTCTTGCTCAATTTTAAACTTGTTATTATTGGTGTTGGAGTTGACTTGCAATTAGACATATTAAATTTTTTTAAACTGTACTTGCATACTTGGACTGTGATATAAAATTACCACTTTCATACTGTTGGAATTCAATGCCAAAAAAAACATCATAAGCCGCAAATCAATCATTTCAAATTAACTTTCCATGATTGTTCTAAATTCTTTTATGCCAAAATCACCAGCAAATATTAAATCATCTACATATAGGAATACAATTATCATGTTACCTTTCTCATTAACTTTGGTGTACAATGTCAACTCACTTTCACTTCTGTGAAATCCATTCTTGCTGAGATAGAAATCAATGTGACCCTACCAAGCTCTTGGAGCTTACTTCAAACCATATAGTGCCATTTTTCAGGTTGTACACTTTGTGATCTTGTCCAGGAACTTCATAGCCTTGTGGTTGTTCCACATATACTTATTCATTTAGATAGTCATTCAAAAATGATGACTTAACATCCATTTGCTAAACAGGACATTTGTTTTATGCAGCGATATCCAAAATTGTTGTGACTATATCCATTCGTGCAACTGGTGCGAAGGTTTCATTGAATTCTATGTTGGGTTGTTGTGTGAACCCTCTTGCGACCATTCTTTCCTTGTAATTTTGCACATTCCCATCAGCATCTTGCTTGGTTTTGTAAATCCATTTACCGTTCATTACATATTTATCTTTTGGTACATCTACCAACTCCCATGTCTGGTTTTTATCAATGCATTATATTTCTTCATCCATGTCTTGTGCCCATACTTCTTCTTTGGCTGCTTCCTCAAATGTTAGTAGATCATCTATTTGAGAAAAAAATGCAAAGAGAGAGAGTATGAATTTGGTGTACCAGATTCATATATTTCTCACATACTTCTTGTCTTCACGGGATATTTTGATGCTGACCTCAACTAACTGCTTGATGGATTCTGTTGTCTTCTTGGTGTGCTTGTCGGTGTAGCTTGAGATGTTATTTGTGTTGAAATATGTCATGGTGTCATGGGATTCAATGGTGCTAAGACCGGTTGACTTACATGTGGTGTTTGAACCACTTCCTCTGTCATGTCATCATGCTTGACATGTGACACAATCTTGAAATTCTTCTCGATGGTTCCATCTCATGATTCATTCTCAATGAATTGAACGTCGCGACTGATGGTTTCCTTCCTTGTGATAATATCATACAACTTGTATGATTTTGTGTCTTTAGAATAGCCAGCAGAAATATATTTATGTCCCTTGTTGTCTAATTTCTTTCTCAGCTCATCTGGAACATGAGCATATGTGACACAACCAAAAAAATTTATATGTGAAACAATATGATTCATACCTATCCATGCTTCTTGAGAGACTTTGTTCTTCACACTCTTTGTCAGGTACCGATTCATAATGTATACATCAGTTGCAACTGATTCAACCCAATATTCATTTAGCAAATGCTTAGTTGCCATCATGTTGTGCTCCATTTCCATAATGGTTCTGTTCTTTCTCTCTGCGACACCATTCTATTGACGTGTATGACATGGGTTTTACAAAAAATTATAATTCATTTGAAATATATTCTTCACCTCTGTCCGTCCTTAGGATTTTGATGCAGTGACCACTCTTGTTCTCCACGAGTGCTTTGACCTGCTGAAAACAAGTAAATGCATTATATTTATGTTTCATAAAATATAATCATGTTTTTCTTTTATGGTGATCAATAAAAGTAAGAAAATAATTGCAGCCACCAATGAATGATGTATGCATTGGGCCACAAATATCATAGTGCACAATCTCAAGTGGTGTGTGTGCTCTGTATGACTTTCCAACTGGAAAACTCTCTCTATGTTGCTTGCCAAAAATGCATCCTTCACAAACTCTTTCTGGTTTGTTGATCAATTTCAATTCTTTCACCATATTATTTGTGTGCAGTAGCTTCAACCCACCAAAATTTAGATGTCCAAATTTGAAATGCCACAGCTAGGAATCATCTTGAACTTATGTTTGAAATGTTGCTTGAATTTCAGCGCTGCTAGCTTCTTTATTGTCGCAATGTACGATTTTGTCTTTACTTTCTTCTTTGAATGCATCTCATGTATTTTTCTTTCCTTTCATGTCTGGAACTATCCTCAATGGAAACAAGTGAATGCTTGTCATTGACACTTTTACTATCATTTGGTTTCTTGGACATATGTCTTTAATCACACAATGATTTTCCTCCATGTAGACTTTGTACCCTTTTTGTATCAGTTGTCCAATGCTCATCAAATTATGTTTCAGGACTTCGACATGATAAAGATCAGGCATATAATTTATGTTCCCCTGTTTGATTAGAATACCAATAGTACCTTTTCCCAAAATAGTGACTCAGACATTATTTCCAAGTGTAACATCAGTTTGAACTAAATTATCTAGACTGGAAAGCAAATTTAAATTACTAGTCATATGATTGTTGTAGCCTGAATCTAAATACCATATGTCACATGGACTTTCCTGGATGGTATTGAATTCAACTGGGGATGTGCATGCCATAAATAGTGCACTCAACAAAGTGATGGTGTTCATTGAATAGTTATGTATTTGTCTTCCTTGATCATATTGCTTATTTCTGCATTCATATGCATAATGACGAAATTTATTACAATAATGACATTGAATTTTTTATTTATCAAACATGTGACCACATAGTTGACTTGGGTTCTGATCCTATCCTATACCAACGACATCCATGGCACTGCTATTGTGTCCTCCTCTTGAGAATTTCTTCCTCTTCCTCTAGAATTGTTTCTCCCCATTCCTCTACCATGAATTATGGATGATTGTGTTGCAAATGCACCTTCTAATGATGTGTTTGTTCTTTTGATTCTATGTTCATGATTGATGAGTGAATCTTGCATCTCATCAATGGTAAACATAGATATATCTTTGTTTACTTCTAAGGTCACAACCAAGTATTCAAATCTTGGGGGAAGACTTCTGATAATTTTTTCAACCACCCTTTCGTCTTCTACTGTTTCTCCATGATATTTCAGTTGATTTATCCAACCAACAACTTTGGTATAAAATGAATCTACTGAGTTTGTTTCTTTCATTGACAGAGATTCAAAATATCTTCTCCAAATATGCAATTTTAAAGTCTTTACCTTGTCCAAGCCTTGATAGGTTGTCTCCAATGTGTCCCATGCCTTCTTAGCGTTATTTGTTGTTGCTACTCTTGGGAGTATGCTTTCATGCATGGCTTGGTTTATGTAGAACAAATCCTTTTCATCTTTCTTCCTTTGTTCCCTTAGTCTAGCTTTCTCATCTTGTGTGGATTATTATATGCCGCTTGATCTACTGGTTTTGTATAACCATTCTGAACAATATCCCAAAGATCTTGACCTCTAAACAAATCCTTCATTGTTAGAGAGCAATACTCATAATTCTTTCCCATAAAAATTGGAGTTTGCAAACTCAACATATTTAAACCAGAAGTGGAAGCCATTTTTAATTTACCTTAGGAAATTACTTTTTCTTTTTTTAAGACAAGATTTATTTACTAAACCTGCTCTGATACCAGATCTCGGGAAAGACAGTTGGTTCAATGGTAGACTTGAGTTACAATGTAGTCATAAAATTTCTTTCCCTTTTTACTTTAATGGCAAGTCTTGCAACCAATATACATGCAACGAAATTACTGCGACAGAATTTTCAGCTGACACACTTTTACCTCGACAGACTTACTTGGCTTCGATCAAATTTTATAGAGATAGGATTTAGGTTGCGACCAACTTTCACTTCGACATAACAACTTCATATTTCCTAGTATAAATACTTAGGATATGAAAAAATACTTTTCACTGCGGTAACCTGGGATAAACTATGACACAACTATATTGAAACTCATTCACAATATTATATAACACAACATTAAATAAGATTTGTGTTGAACACTCTGAGTATAAACAATAGAAATTTTACGCAGTGAAATAAATATGGATTCTTTGTGTCTTTCACTGAACAATAAATGTAAACAACATTCAATCAGGTAACTCTAGAGAATATGTGCGGCTAAATAAAACTTCCATTAAACCATAAACTATGTATTTATCTTTCTTGTGACCACATAAAAAGAACGTACAACCATAAACACAAACTTGGAAATTCACAAGGATGTTTCACCTTTTACAAAGCTTCGACTCTCAACGCTTTCACAAAATAGAAAAGCCTTCTAGTTAGTATTTACGTGGCTCTTTCTATGAGTATATAGGTATTTTTAGATAAGCCATGCCAGCACGTAGACCATGAATCATGTGCCTTGGGAAATGCATCATAGATTTGTGAAGTTGCATTGAAATAAAATAATTATATTGTAATGGTATTAACATAATAAATGGCATATATTATTTTGAACTTTGTATGGGTGTATATTTGTTCTAATAATTGACACAACGTAGATCAAAATCACTCCTAGTAATCATTTTTATTTCTATATTTGTCTGTACATTTGAAGTATTACCAAAAACTTGAGATGTTTATTTCTGTGTTTGTATTTGTATAAAAAGATGGCAATCCTAGTGATCAATATGAAGAAGCTCTTGAATGAAGAAGAGAGTGAGATGACCATGGATCAAATACGCAAAGCCTGCAAAGAATGGGGCTTCTTTTAGGTCCATGATTGCTTAATTACCTTTCTATTTTATTAGAGTTGATTTTTGAAATCTTCATGAGTTTGTTAGACAAAAAAATTTCCGAATTGCTAAATCACATTTCTATATTTTATTACAGTTTATTTTTGGAATTGGAAGATTCATGGATTAATTCACCTTGTAA
The DNA here is from genome assembly GCA_001517045.1 of Pseudotsuga menziesii. Taxonomy (NCBI): domain Eukaryota; kingdom Viridiplantae; phylum Streptophyta; class Pinopsida; order Pinales; family Pinaceae; genus Pseudotsuga; species Pseudotsuga menziesii. Next base: position 941,500 of record LPNX010979143.1, on the reverse strand, counting down.
AATTTTGTTAGATGTTAGATGCACTCCTATGTATGTTAGATGCACATATGTATAGATGAATGTGTTATCACTCCAAGAAACTCCTCTAGGTTGCAGCTCAAGGATGCCTAGTAACTTAAATGTTTTTTATGGTTTTCTAAGTGGATCAACTCAGGTGACCTATAGGACCTTACACTCTCAATACATGCATGAAACTCAATCAGGAATAAGGCTTCTAACTACCACTATTCAGGGGTTTGATAATATGGTGGAGAGATGGAGAACTTATCATGATGGCAGACTCATAAATAAAACAGATATATATAAATGGCTAATCATAACAAGGAAAGTACTTATAATTCAAATCATCAATATGCCAATAGGATTAAATCTATCAAACATCAATTAACATGAATAAACTTGAATAACACATTCAAGCATAAGCACAGAACAGACAAGAAATGGAAGCTGAACATATGATATCAAAAGAGCTTATACTAGGTCATCAGCAATATGAGAAGTTTGATAGTAGTAATGGTCTATAGGTCCCTGAAGTCGAAACCTTTCAATAACATAAGTTTTAGGATTTATAGCCTTTACAAAATATCCAGATCCTGAAAAATTGGATCTGATTTACTAAAAATAGATATAATCATTGTTTTTGCATAATTAGGTTAAAAAACCCTTATTTAACTACTAGACTATCTAAATGAAAAACTCATCCATTGTTTGAACCCTCTGATGACTGAAGTGAGTACTGGGAATCAACTGCCATTGGTCCTCTACTAGATAATTCATTGTTTGTTGGATAGTTGGTGTTTGTGACCCTTTATTCTTTTATGTGACTGCAAAACTGGAGTATACCTTCCCTGATGTTGTTCTTCAGTGCCTTTCATCTTTATACTTCATCCTTGAGCTAGTTATGTTAGACCAAAACTGGTCCTTTGTGCCAAAATTTGATCCTGCGCCCCTTTCTTCTTTCGGTGGTTAAGGGATCAAAATGTCGGGTTTGTTATCTGCCGAAAGCATTGCTTTCGGTGGCTAATGAACTACTTTAGCGTCCGCCTAAGCCACCAAAATCCCTGTTCTGCAAAACATTTTAAGAAGCCTCCAAAATTATGCTTTTAAGTTCTATGTGCTTATCTTTTTATTCACCTTGCTCAATGTTTGGAAGGTTACCAGTAGCCTGGCTTGATTCTGGATGCTGAAGGATTACTGCTGCTTTAGCTAGGGTTTCCAGTATAAGATGAGTGCTAGGGTTTGGTTTGGAATCCTTCACATGTAGCCTCTAAAGCCTAATCATTATGTATAGCCTAGTGTTGTCCTTCATGTATATTAGGTTTAGTCTTTTTAGAAATATATACCTTTCTCTCATCTCTAGGAAAGAATTGTGCAGCTGCCTATTCCTCTTGGTCAATATAGCATTGTTTTTCTTTATCTCTCTTTCTAAAATTTCCATTTCATACACTTGTCTCAACAACTAATTTATCCTCTCTGTCTTGGGCTTGCTAGAGGAAGCCTTCTCTACGGGTTCATCTTCCTCTTTTGGTGTAGGTTATGGGAGTTCTTCATTTCCTACCACAACCTGCACTTCTAGGTCAGCACCTTCCTCTCTTTCTTCTTCTAAATATGAGTAGGGCAGGTTCAAAATTTTTCCATTATGTGTTGTGATTTCCTAGCCGTTTTCACTAAAATCTAGGTTTCTTTTGACCTGCTTGGTTTTAGAAGAGGAAGGAGGCTATTCTGTTGTTGTCGGGGAAATAGCCCTTATTTTCCTCTTTCCACTCCTTGGAGTACTATACTTTTTAGAAGGAGAATTTCCCTTTTGTTTTGGTTGTAGGCCTGTTTCAAAACCATTCCAAAACAAGAAATGTGTCCATGCCATATTTCTCCTCTTTAGCAATTTTAGTTGGTTGAGCCTTCACCTGGTGTGCCATTTTTTCCAGGATCCTATGCAAGTAGAAAGGTAAATTCAATAGCCTATTTCCTGTGAAGTGGTTCATTAGTTTGAAATGGTAAATCATGGCCCTGTTGTATCTTCCTCATTAGAGGAAATTTGGGGTCTAAAATGGGCCTTATAAGAAAACGTGCCAAAATAAGTTTTTGTGAGTTGGAATTCAAGAACCAATAAAATTTCAATAAAATAAGTCAACCATAATGGTTGAATTAGCATATTTGTCTTTAAAAAAAACTACTTTTTTTGTTCGTATTTTCGGCATATCTCCCTGTATTTTTACTCAAATTTCGATCGAGAGAGCTCGTTGGATGCGAAATTTGATTCCGCATCCAATGAGTACCCACACTGCATACTTTTGATGGACCCCGCTACCCCAAAAACAAGAAATACCTAANTCCTCCAAAATTAATCAATATTATTTTATTATTTTAACTATTATTTTATTATTTTCCTTAGGAGGCCCATTTTAGACCCCAAAATTCCTCTAATGTCACAAGTTATATAGACCACAATGGCCTTCAGTAATTACTACCACCTCTCTTCTGGCCAGGTGGATGGGGCACTTTTCTTCCACACCACCCCTTTGTGTTCAAGCTTCAAATAAGATCTAAACTCCACATCCTTTGTAATAGTGGTTCTAAACCACTTATCCCTAGTTCTAGGGAGTTCAGTCACTTCTGCAATTAGGGTTTCATCCATCATGAATTCTTCCTTACCTATGAGTGCCTTACAGCCATCAAAAGATAGAGCAAATGCCTCAGCCACCTCCTGGTGTGAACCTTAAACTTTCTCACAAAATTTGCAGCAGCCAACATCTTTGAAGAACTGGAAGAATTCTATATGTGCTTCCAGGTAGCTGATGTCTCATAATTTTTACCTTAGAGCAGGCCCTCCCTTCTTCATTTGCAGAATGTACTCCTGAGCACCTGCAAAAATTCAATTCAAGTTCTGTGCAAGAGTTTTAGCAGGATGAATTTTAGACGTAGTTTTTTTAGCAGGCTGACTTTCAAAGGTGGTTTTTTAGCAGGCTGACTTTTAGAGGTGGTTTCTAGTGGTGGGGATTCATGCAATCGAAGGTGGAGGATAGGGAACTGATTATGAGGGTTTTAACTGCATGATAAATGCTTGGGTGAGAGGGCGATGGACTTTGGTGATATTTTTGAGACCACTTGCCCAGCAATCATTTTCAATTCAAACTAGATATCCAGTGGATATTATCTGCATTTTGTTGGACAGATGGAGGGAAGATTGGGGTTTTGAATCACATCGGTCCTCATAAAAAAAATAACGGCCTCCTCAATAATTTACTTATGCCTTGATGTAGTTTCCCTATCCTTTCGGTGGTTTATCATGCCCTATCGTGATATATACAGTGGTGACGAGCTTTAATTTGATAGGCAATTAACCATTTCTTCTTTTGGCCTTTTCGGTGGTTAAGGGCCCCCAAGATTTTGTCAGCTAGCTACCGAAACCAAAGCTTTCAGTGGATAATGAACCCTTGACCTGTTCACCTAAGCCATCGAAACTTTATTTCCAAATGGTGTTGTGAAAATTGCTTTCGAAGCATTATAGTATCTCCGGATCTCCTTGTTTAACCGCTGAAAGACAGGCCTTTCAGTGGCTAATGAACCATCAATTCTTTCACCTAAGCCACTAAAACTGCCTTTTCCTCAATTCATTTCATTTTCTTTTGGTGGTTAGTTCCCTCCTTCAGTCGCTCACTAAGATGTCGAAACCAACACCTTTTGGTGGCTAATGAGCTGTTTGAAAGTCTCGCCTAAGCCACCAAAATTCCATTTTAACAGATGGCTGAATGAGCTAGATTTCAGCGGATAACTATGACCCTATGTTAAACTGTTAGCTACTGAAACCATATATTTTCAGTGGCTAATGAGCTGTTGGAAAACCTGCCTAAGCCACCGAAAGATAAAACTTTCAATTTTATCAAATATTGAAATACCAAAGATCCACAATTTTTCAGTCACCTTAAAATATTTCATAAAATCGCCCATTCACTAAGCCATCAAACACCTCTTCCCCTTTCATATTTTGCAATTTGAAGGTGTTGTTCTTCTGTATCTGAGCTATCACAAAAGGGCCAATCCATAGAGAGTCAAACTTTCCATGTTTTCCCTTGTCCTACCTGACACTCTCCCACTTGAGGACCCAGCCTCCAACCTGAAAGTTGTACACTTTTTCCCTTTTGTCAAACATGACCTTGATCTTCTGTTGATGAGCTTCTAACTTTCCTATCACGTGTTCCCTCACTTACTGCAACTCCACCAAATCCATCATCCTTCTCACCATATCATTTGGTTCCTCTTCCTCCCCCTAAAAGAATTTTGCTACTGGAAGAATTAGTTGAATGGGAAAAATGGCCTCAGTACCATAAACTAATTTGAAGGGAGAAGTCCCTATAGATCTCTTGTTTGTTACCCTATCATCCCATAAAGCAAATTTTATCTTAGAATCCCAACTTTTCTAATTTGTCTCCAATAGTTTTCTGATGATCCTGACTAGGATTTTGTTGGATGACTCGGCTAGGCCATTTCCTTGAGGGTAATAACATGTGGATTGCACCAGCTAAATGCCCATTGACTCACACATGTTAACCAATGCCCTGGCTTTGAAAGTTGGTGCATTATCAGTCACTAACCTTACTGGGAAACCAAACATGATAAAGATATTCTCATATAAAAATTTCATGATGACCTGATGAGTTGCATTCCTAGTGGGTATTGCCTCTATCCATTTGGTAAAGTAGTCTGTGGCTACTAGGATCCATTTATGCTGACCACTGGATGAGGGATTTATTTCACCTATGAAATCCAGACCCCATTGATGGAAAGGCCCATTCACTACAATAGGCCTAAGGGGCAAGTAATTGAGCTACTGCTTCCTTATAAATCTTTGGCACTGGTCACAGGCTCTCACAAAGGTACACACATCAGCAAAAAGGACACATCAATAGTACCCAGCCTTCATAATCTTGTGGGATGTGGTCTTCTTGTAATGACAGCCTCCACATGTGCTTGAATCAAAGTGATGCATGACCTGAACTGATTCTTCTTTGTCTAGACACCTCAACAAAACACCAGACAGATATTTTGAATACAACAGTTTATCAATTACACAAAATTTAACAGACTTTAGTTTAAGAGTTTATGCTTGATTTGGAGTGAGACCAGGAGGAACTTCTAATTTTTTCAGGAAATGAATAATACCTAAGTACCACTCACATGAGGACAAGTTGTCAGCCACTTATTGAATTCCATTATGATCCTGAACTACTTCTGCTACTACTTTAGTTTGCAAATTTGTTGAATTTACAAAAGTGAAGTTTATCCCCATTAGTTCACAATTTTCCTTAGCCATGAGTTTGGGCAAAACTTGGCCTCTTACTAGCTTGGTGGGCTTTGCCTCTATGTCAATCTCAATAAGCTTGGCAATCGATTTAGTTCTCTTTCAATCAATGTCAGGATAGGTCAAAACATCCTTTATAGCAGCTAAAGGGACATAGGCAAGGAATTTTGCATGTAGAATGTAAATCCTGAAAGTTTTCAATGACTTGATGAGCGCATAAGCATGCTTCTCAATGGGATCATACATCAGTTCAGCATCCCTCAATGTCTTGCTAAATAATGCAATTGGATTATCAAGACCTTCATCATCTTTTTGTAATAGCAGAGCTGCCACTATGTCATAGCATGCAAAGGAGAAGATGTAAAAACTCTTGGTATAGTCCGGACTAATCAGAGTGGGGGCTTCCATGATAGCCTTCTTGATGTTTTCAAAAGAGCTTCTTTCCTGGTCAGTCCATTTGATTTCTGCATCCTTTTTCAACATAGATGTTATGTGCTTTACCAACTTAGAAAATTTATGGATGAACCTCCTGACAAAATTTATCTTACCTAGAAAGGACTAAATATCCTTTTTTGACTTAGGTATGGACAACTTCTGGATTGCTTCAACCCTAACCTGAACAATCTTCACACCTTTAGCTAAGACTATGTGACCTAGGATTTTACCCTCACCGAGTGCAAGTTGGGACTTCTTAGGGTTGAGTGATATCCCAAACCTCCTACATTTCAGAAATACCCTCCTCAAGTGCTGCAAATGTTCATGATGGCTGTGAGAGAAAAAAGTGAGGTCATCCATGTATATATGCACAAATTTGTCTTTCAATCCTACAAAATCTAGGTCCATGGCTCTCTGAAAAGTGGCCCTAGCATTCATCAGTCCAAATGGCATTTTTGCATACATGAAAGTGCCCCAGGGAGTGCTAAAAGCAGTCTTATCTTGGTCATCAGGGTGCACAACAACTTGGTTGTATCCAGACAAACCATCAAGAAATGACATGACACTATCCCCTGAGACTCTTTGCATTAGGTGTTCCATCTTGGGTAGTGGATAGTTGTCTTTTTTGGAGCACTTGTTCAGATTTCTGAAATCCACACATAACGTAGTCTCCCCATTCTTCTTCCTTACCACCACTAAGTTTGCAATCCATTTGGAATACCTGAGGGGAATTGTGATTTTTTCTTTAAGCAGCTTATGGATTTCTTTTTCAACTACAGGTAGTAGGAGAGGACTAATGGATCTCAGCTTCTGTTTGAAAGGTATGGTGTCCTTCTCCAAGGGAATCTTGTGTTGGATGATATTGGTGTCATATGTTTTTAAGTCACTGTACTCCCAGGTAAAGATATCAGCAAATTCTTTTATCAGGCCACAAAATTTGGACCTCTGATCAGTAGTCAACTCAATGGAAAGATTTATAAGTTTTGGATGGCTTTGGCTACCTATGTTTTGCTCTTGGATAGCAGTGTCTTGCTCCTTTTTGGAAGGCTTGAGAGGGATATCATTATGATAGAATAGCTCTTCCAAGGGTACCAGACCTCGAGGTATATAATTATTGGGTAATTGAACAATATTTTGATCAGCTACTTTATCTTTCAACTTGATCTATTGGGATTCTTCCATGTTTAGTTTTTCTTGACCTATATGCATATCAAATAATTCATCTACTACCTGGAGGAATTTACTAAGATCATTACCATTCTCAAACTCCTTCCAAAATTTCACATTATCTAGTAAGGAAGGTCTGTACTTGACTTGAATATCATAGCTGAGCCTAGGAGGTAAAGGGGGGAAAAACAGACTTGCAGAGATAGCACGGGAATCCTCCAAGTGATCCATATCCCTAGGTATATATGATATTTCAAAAAACATAAATGAGTCTCTGAGTTTCCATACCTCATCCCTGTAAGCCTTTAGTCTGACATTTTTTGCTTGAAAGGTGTTGTTGACATGTTGTATAATAAGGTCTGCATCTCCAAAGATTTTCATGCACATGATCCCCATTTCCTTGTCAGTTTTCACACCTAACAGCAAGGCTTCATATTCTGCTATATTGTTAGTGGTTTTAAAATCGAGCTTATAAGAGAGATGAATATTCTCTTTGGATGGAGATATCAATACTACACCTGCACCTGTTGAGTTTTGAGTGCTAGCCCCATCAAAATACATGTTCCAGACTGATGTGGTCACTTCTTTGGGATACTGATAGGTGGGCTTAGTAAGCTAGACTGGTATTTGCTGAGAATCATCTATTTGTAGAATGCATAACCCAAAATCTGTGTCTACTACATAGATGGGGTGGTTCACTAAATTCTTTTCATTGCTTATGATGTAGGCAAGCTGATTCTCTCTATAAAGCCTCTTGGTCTCCCCTCCAAACATTGTGATATTAGCATATGTAAGGTCCATATGAAGGGTGCCACCTAGCCTTTTACTCCATGATTGAGATAGTAAGAGACCAAATTTAGGAGGGATATCAGCCACTACAATGTCCATCACGATGTTTTTTGAGGGTAGCTGAGATAGGTTTACAACAAGGTCTTTAATGAGGCCCAAGCACTTGACCTTTGTAGACTCAAAGGAGAACAGATCATGGTAGGGTTTTGTAATGCTGAGGCCAAGCTCATCCATCACAATTTTTTGCATTAGGTTATGGCAAGCTCCTGATTCCAACAAATAGTTATGAAGAACCTTATCATGGCTATTCAAAGATATGTAGAAAGGTGGGAAAGAATAATTTAGCTCTTCAATCATAGGGACTAGGGTTACAATAGATATATCATCTTACATATTGACAAAGTTAGTATCTATATGTATTTTCGCTTGAAGGGACTTCAGTATTGAAGATTTGAATGCATCATTTTTCATTAGCTCTATTAGTGGGAAAGGGATCTTCAATTTATGAATCTTTGACTCAAGGTTGAAAGAATAATGCAGTTTATCAAGAAACCTTACCTCTTGTGCTGGAGCTTTGAGTTGGACAGGATCAGAGGTTGATGAATGTACTAGATTTTCCAGTTGTTTGGGAATGACAACCATTTTCTTTGGTGGAACAATAACCTTTTTAGCTGGTGCAGCAGGCTGCTTTGCGGGAACTGCATTCTTCTTAGGGGGAGAAATCATCCTGGACCTCATATTATAACCTCCTTGATCATTTTCCTCATATACTACTTCTTCACTGATCTGCTCATCCATTAGGGCTTCCTCATATTCTGCCTGTGTTAAAAAAGAATAGTCAACTTCATCCTCCATGTAGTTGATGTTGTCTTCAGCCTCTCCTTCTTCCTGAATAAACTCTAGTTCTTCTTCTAGTACAACATTCTGAAAGGGAGCTCCAATTCTCTAATCTTCAACTTAATTCCTTTCCCTTCTGAGGATCTAGACTGGGGGGTTGCCTCTTCTGTAAGGGACAAAATTTGGGTTTCGGGGAACAACTAACACTGGTCCTCCACTGTTTGAACCCTCTGATGACTAAAGTGAGTACTAGGAATCAACTACCACTGGTCCTCTACTAGATAAGTCATTGTTTGCTGGATAGTTAGTGTTTGTGACCCTTTCTTCTTTTATGTAACTACAAAACTAGAGTATACCTTCTATGATGTTGTTCTTTAGTGCCTTTCATCTTTATACTTCATCCCTGAGCTAGTTATGTTCACCCAAAACCGGTCCTTTGTGCCAAAATTCAATCTTGTTCCTCTTTCTGCTTTCGATGATTAAGGGATCAAAATGCTAGGTCTATTAGCTGCCGAAAGCGCTGCTTTCGACGGCTAATGAATCACTTCAGTGTCTGCCTAAGCCACTGAAAGCCCTATTCTGCAAACATTTTTAAGCAGCCTCCAAAATTATTCTTTCAAGTTTTGTTTGCTTATCTTTTTATTCATCCTACTCAATGTTTAGAAGGTTAGCAGCAGCCTGGCTTGATTTTGGATGCTGAAGGCTTAGTGCTGCTTCAGCTAGGGTTTCCAATGTAAGATGAGTGATATGGTTTGGTTTGGCATCCTTCACTTGTAGCCTCTGAAGCCTGATCATTCTGTATAGCCTAGTGTTGTCCTTCATGTATATTAGGTTTAGTCTTTTTAGAAATATATACCTTTCCCTCATCTCTAGGAAATAATTGTGCATCTACTTATTCCTATTGGTCACTATTGCATTGTTTTTCTTTATCTCTCTTTCTAAAATTCCCATTTCATACACTTGTCTCAACAACTGATTTATCCTCTGTGTCCTCGGCTTGCTAGAGGAAGCCTTCTCTACTAGTTCATCTTGTTCTTTTGGTGTAGGTGATGGGAGTTCTTCATTTCTGGCTACAACCTACACTGCTAGATCAACACCTTCCTCTCTTTCTTCTTCTGAATCTGAGCAGGGAAGGTTCAAAATGTTTCCACTATATGCTGTGATTTCCTGGCCCTTTTCACTAAAATCTAGGTTTATTTTGACCTGCTTGGTTTTAGAAGAGGAAGGAGGTTGTTTTTCTATTGTTGGGGAAATAGCCCTTCTTTTCCTCTTTCCACTCCTTGGGGTGCTAGAATTTTTTGAAGGAGACTTTTCCTTATCTTCTGGTTGTAGGCCTGTTTCAAAACCATTCCAAAACAAGAAATGTGTCCATGCCATATTTCTTCCCTTCAGCAATTCTTGGATAAGGAGTTGTATAAGGCCATGGTGAGAAAATATTCCAGCAATCTTAGTTGGCTGACCCTTCACCTGGTGTTCCATTTTTGTCAGGCTCCTATGTAAGTAGAAAGGTAAATTCAGTGGGCTCTTTCCTGTGAAGTGGTTCATTAGTTTGAAATGGTAAATCATGGCCCTGTTGTATCTTCCTTCACAAGTTATATAGACCACAATCGCCTTCACTAATTTCTGCCACCTCTCTTCTAGCCAAGTTGATGGGACACTTTTCTTCCACACCACCCCTCTGTGTTCAGGCTTCAAATAAGATATGAACTCCACATCCTTTGTAATGGTGGTTCTAAACCACTTCTCCCCAGTTATAGAGAGTTCAGTCACTTCTGCAATTAGGGTTTCATCCACCATGAATTCCTCCTTACCTATGATTGCCTTGGAGCCATTGAAAGAGATAAAAAATGCCTCAGCCACCTACTAGTGTGAACCTTGAACTTTCTCACAAAATTTGTAGCATCCAACATCTTTGAAGAACTGGTAGACTTCTGGATGCACTTCCAGGTAGCTAATGTCTCCTAATTCTTTCCTAAGAGTAGGCCCTCCCTTCTTCATTTACTGAATGTGCTCCTGAGTGCCTGCAAAAATTAAATTCAAGTTCAGTGGAAGAGTTTTAGCAGGCTGACTTTCAGAGGTGGTTTTTTTAGCAGAATGACTTTCAAAGGTGGTTTTTTAGCAGGATGACTTTCAGAGGTGGTTTCTAGTGGTGAGGATTCATGCAATCAAAGGTGGAGTGTACTGGAGGATAGGGAACTGGTTATGAGGGTTTTAAATGCATGAGAAATGCTTGGGTGAGAGGACTATGGCCTTTGGTGATATTTTTGATACCACTTGCCGAACAATCATTTTCAATTCAAACTAGATATCTAGTGGAGATTGTCTGCAGTTTGTTGGACAAATGGAGGGAAGACTGGGGTTTTGAATCACATCGATTCTCATCAGAAAAATAATGTCCTCCTCAATCATTTACTTACACCTTTATGCAGTTTCCCTGTCCTTTCAGTGATTTATTGTTCCCTATCATGATCTCTATAGTGCTGACGAGGTTTGATTTGATAGGAAGTTAACCATTTCTTCTTTTGGACTTTTCGATGGTTAAGGGCCCCCGAGATTTTGTTTGCTAGCTGCTGAAACCAAAGCTTTTAGTGGCTAATGAACTACTAACCTATTCGCCTAAGCCACCGAAACTTTATTTCCAAACGGTGTTGTAAAACTTGCTTTCGGCGGATTATAGTATCTTCGGATCTCCTCATTTAACTACCAAAAGGTAGGCCTTTTGGAGGCTAATGAACCATCAACACTTTCGCCGAAGCCACCGAAACTACCTTTTCCTCAATGCATTTCATTTGCTTTTGGTGGTTAATTCCCTCCTTTGATCACTCACTAAGCTGTCGAAACCAACACCTTTCGGTGGCTAATGAGTTGTTTGAAAGTCTCGCCTAAGCCATCAAAAAGTCCCTTTTAACGAATAACTGAACGAGCTAGCTTTCAGTGGATAACTATGACCCTTTGTTAAATTGTTAGCTGCCGAAACCATAGTTTTTCAGTGGCTAATGAGCTACTGGAAAATCTTCCTAAGCCACCAAAAGCTAAAAATTTCAATTTTATCAAATATCGAAATACCGGAGATCCACAATTTTTTAGTCACCTTAAAATCTTTCATAACATGACTTGAATTCTTCATCCTATCAAAAATAATTTTTCTAAGTGAACTATTTGAAAACTAAATTTATTTTGGGAGATAACAGAATGTAAGAAATATACTATTCAATAATAATAATTAGCAGTAATTTAATTGCTAAAACTTAAAAAGGTTTGTATACTTTACTTTAAAACAAGATTTCATTCTTTACCTTTTTTGTATTTCAACTATGATCTTGTAAAACGAAACATATATTCTTAACAATTAATCCAGTCACACCGTAATTATATTCATATTCTTGATGCATCAACAAATCCTAGAAAAAACTATCATTAATGTAGTAGATTACACTCATGCCGTAATCATAATCTTATTCTTGATGCATCCACAAATTCTAGAAAAAACTATCACTGATTTGATTTGTGCAGTCGATTATAATAACTTTGTAACATATGCGATGTTTTTAAATAATAACTTCTTATTGTATGTGATGTCTTGATGCAGCGGGTTAACCACAACATTTCGCACACTCTTTTGGATAAAGTTCATGAATTGTTTAAACTTTAAAGAGCATTACAAGAATTATATGGAGGCGAATTTTCAGAAATCTTCGATTGTGGGAATGATTGAAATTGCTCTCTCTCAAGGAATGAATTTCACCATTACTAAAATAGACACAGACTAGGAAACAACCTTCTTACTCCAACATAACACTAACACAATGATGCTACCTCTTCCTGCTAGTTTCAAGTATAACAAGGAGCGGTACTAAAGACAACAAGTCCCTGCCTTATGCAATTGATTAAATGATGGAAGAGAAACTATTGTATTTCTACTTTTTAAAGACTCTTAGACATCAGGAAGAAGCTCAACAACATTAAGTTGCATGTAAGAAGGCTATTCATAATGGATAACCGTGAGGATCTCATTCCTGAGTATGTGGGATTTTTTAAAGGAGTGGTGGATTTTGATGATCTTCCCCTCAACATTTCTTGGGAAATGCTACAACAGAACAAGATTCTGAAGGCAATCAAGAAGAATTTGGTGAAGAAATATATTGAGATGTTCAACAAGATAGCCGAGAACAAATAAAACAATGCCAAGTTCTATGAGGAATTTTCCAATAACCTACAATTGGGCACACATGAGCATAGCCAGAATAGGTCCAAGCTTGCGGATTTGCTGAGATATCACTCCACTAAGAGTCGAGATGATATGCCGAGCTTGAAGGATTACATGACCCAAGTGAAAGAGGGGCAGAAGGACATCTATTACATTACTGGAGAGAGCAAGAAGGCCATGGAAAATTCTCAGTTCTTGGAGAGCCTGAAAAGGAAAGAGTATGAAGTCCTGTTCATGGTGGATTCCATCGATGAGTACGCCATAGGGAAACTTAAGGAATACTACGGGAAGAAAGTGGTATCCACCACTAAAGAAGGGATGAAGCTGGAGGAGACTAAGGAGGAGAAGAAGAAGAAGGAGGAGAAGAAAGTTGCATTTGAGAACTTGTGCAAAGTGATGAAAGACATCTTGGGTGACAAGGTGGAGAAGGTAGTGATGTCGGATTGTATAGTGGACTCTCTATGCTGTCTAGTTACATGTGAGTATGGGTGGACGATGAACATGGAAAGAATAATCAATGCCGAGGCATTGCGCGACAGTTCCATATCTTCCTGCATGTCCAACAAGAATACGATGGATATCGACCGTGAGAATTCCATAATAGAAGAGCTGAGGAAGAGAGCCAAGGATGACAAGCATGACAAATCCATGAAGGATTTGGTGATGCTCTTGTATGAGACCGCCCAATGAGAAACACAAAAATGACAAACATTTCCCACATCTCTTCCAATTATGTATTGAATGCTTCTCACACTTACCCCAACAATCTATATATAGCTAGTTAATGACTATTGTAAGGAGGAATCGCAAGCAAAAAGTGTTGGTTCCAGGAAAATATCAAATAAAATAAAAAACTTGTTTCCAAAAGAAAATATACAAGTTGTTTAAGAAAATATATGAAAAATGAATAGTAAAAGAACCTAGATTTATTAGCTTGTTGGTGCCATAAGTTGAGTCAACCTTTAACTTATATGTTGGTAGGTTAGTTAGCATACTACTTTAATGGCATCATGGGGGTTATGAGGAGGAGGATTACTTAACACCTAGTGATAACATGCCCCTTCTTTGTTTGTTGGTATTATCACATTTAAACAATTAGGTGCATTTCTAGAAAACATTATCTTCTTGATAGTGGGGTGAACACTTATGTGCGAGGTTGACACATAGGCTTAAGGGTTGACATTTATTACCACCAACTATGCTAGTACTTGGATAAAAGACTTTAAATTCATACCCTTGGATATGATATATACTCCATATCATATCCTTCAATTTTTTTTATAAAAACATTTCTTTGTCAAATAAAATTAGTAATAACTTTTTGTTTTCATGGCTCTTACGCAACTTTTCCTTACGTTCTTTTGATATCTTAACCTAAGTTACAGTTAAAATGATATATAATGCAGACTTATATATTGAACTAGATTTACCTTTTTCACAATGTTAAGTATCTCCATCTCCCAACAATAACCTCTACATTCAAATTTCGAAGTATCAAATTATTGTACAGGATTTTGAGACGAAAGGAGGAAACAAACTCCGTTGAAAATAAACCAGGAAACTCCCATAAGAAAATGACGCTAATAATCCCATTCATAAAAAGAAAGCAACATGGATGAATCCCTAGTTTTCCATTAGATAGAAGGAGGAGAAATTATAATCAAAAGCATGAACAGAACTAGAAGAAACCCCTCATGTGCTAGATTTTGATTTGTGTAGAGGCGAGTCTCTGATGAAATGATTGAACACTACAAGGGCACTTTCAGGTTTGTACATTGGTACTTGCTTCCCTACTCCTCGGACTGCCAAAAACGTAACTCCATCATAACCAAGCATGCCATTCTTACAGGAAAACTAGATCAGTTAGACTGAGACTTGTATTTACCTATTGGTTGTTATACCAAGCATGCAATTCTAATTTTAATTGAAGTCCAAAGGCATTTAAGCTATACCGTGTTGAAGTTACAGGAACACGCCCATCAGTGTAATCACTACAAAACATTTATTTAATTCAAGTTATACTCTGTTTTGTTGGAAAAATGTAATTACTCACAGATCAGCACTTGATCTCCAGCTGACTCTATCAGAGTCTGTAGAAGCCACGATCTTGTCTGTCAGTCTGACAAGAAGGAAAAGTCCACATGTAGGCAGTGTAATTCAATCGAATTTATTTCAGAAGATAAGTTGTTAGGTAGATATTTATTGCAGTGTTTAATGGAAAGTAAGTCAGCAAGTAAGTCGGTCTATGCTGTAGCAATCTTCAGGTTGTCTATAAATAGAAGATGCATATTGTAAATCAATAGAGAGAGAAAAATAGACAGAAAAAGAAACACGGGAACATTAGATAGCAGAGGAACTCTGGGTGAGAAAGTGAAGTCGAAGCTCAAGCTTCTGTGCATTTGATTTAGCCGAAGAGCTGAAGCTCTGCAGACAGACGAGTTTGTAACAGACAAGTTTGTATTACTTTGTATTTCTACATAATTAATATATGAAATAGTTTGTGGTTGAATTCATGATTATTTGGCCGCTCATGTTTCCAGATTTACTTCTGTAAATGTCTTTTACAATTACTGATAAGTAAAAGAACAAGAACCCATAAAAATTTCACCACGTGAAAGTTCCAGGTTTTACCGCACTTTGTTCAACTCAAATATTCCTACATATTTGGGCATATGTTTTTGTTATAAGTTATTTGGATTTGTAAAAGTGGGTAGTTTACTTCATTTTACTCACAGGTAGAATCATTTGTAAATTCTTAAGTCTTTAGACTAAGAAACATATTCTACCAACCTAGTCGCAGATAAGTTGATCGCATCAGGCATCAACTTGGTCACAGATAAGTTGATCGCATCAAGCATCAACTTGATCGCAGATAAGTTGATCGCACATATCAACTTGATCGCACCTACCAACTTGATCGCAAGTATTAACTTGATCGCAGGTAAAAAGTTGGTCGCAGTAAAGAAAAGGTGATCGCAATAAAAACAGGTCGGAAGTTAAAAAGTGAAATTATTTATTTTTAAATATTGACTGAGCCCTAAACCCAAGTTTAGTCGGCTCGATTTTGGCTATCTGGTATCAGAGCGAGGTTATATCAGAGCAAGGTATATAACAGCCCAAGATTTTAGGAAAGAAATCTTGTCTTAAAAGGTGGAAATTAATTTTCTACGGAAAGTTAATTAAAAATTAAAAATGGCTTCCACTTCCGGTTCATTGCAACCTCCAAGTTTTACGGGAAAGAATTATGAATATTGGTCTTTAACAATGAAGGATTTATTCAGAGGACAAGATGTCTGGGAGATAGTTCAGCATGGTTATGCAGAACCAGCAGACATGACTGCATATAACAATCTCACACAGGCTCAGAAAGATATCTAGAGAGAACAGAGGAAGAGAGATGGAAAAGCTCTGTTTTTCATACATCAGGCTATGCATGAGAGCATACTCCCAAGAATAGCAGCAAAGAATAATGCCAAGGAAGCATGGGATACATTGGAGACTTCCTATCAAGGTTTGGATAAGGTAAAGACATCCAAGCTGCAAATTCTGAGAAAATATTTTGAATCTCTATGCATGAAAGATTTAGAGAATGTAGACACATTCTACACCAGAGTTGTTGGGTTGATAAACCAACTGAAATCTCATGGAGAACCCGTATCATACCAAAGGGTTGTTGAAAAAATTCTCAGAAGTCTTCCCCCAAGATTTGAAAATTTGGTTGTGACCTTAGAGGAACACACAAACATGTCAACATTTAGCATTGATGAGCTGGAAGCTTCACTCATCAATCATGAACACAGAATTAGCAGATCATAGACATCACTGGAAGGTGCATTTGCAGCACAGTCATCCATAAGCTGTGGTAGAGGCAGGGGGAGAAACAACTTCAGAGGCAGAGGAAGAAGTTCTTCAAGAGGAGGATGAGGCAGAAGTCCTGCAAATATCGGTGGCAGAGGAGATAACCAGAACCCAAGTCAGCCAAGTGGCCAGAGGTTTGATAAATAAAAAATTCAATGTCATTACTGTAAGAAGTTTGGTCATTATGCATATGAATGCAGGAAGAAACAATATGACCAAGGAAGGCAAAGCCCAAGTCAGTCAACCAGCACCAACACTTCGGCAGGTGCAATGTTAATGGCATCGACATCTCCACTTGAATGCAATGTTGTTCAAGAAAGTCCACATGACATATGGTACTTAGAATCAGGATGCAGAAACCATATGACTGGTAATTTAGATCTGTTTTCCAGTCTAGACACTTCAGTTAAAACTGATGTTACACTTGGAAACAATGTCCAAGTTACTATCTTAGGAAAAGGAACTGTTGATATTCTAACCAAACAAGGGGAGAGTAAGTATATCCCTGGTATCTATCATGTTGAAGGTCTAAAACATAATTTGTTAAGCATTGGATAGTTG
Organism: Pseudotsuga menziesii; assembly: GCA_001517045.1. Taxonomy (NCBI): domain Eukaryota; kingdom Viridiplantae; phylum Streptophyta; class Pinopsida; order Pinales; family Pinaceae; genus Pseudotsuga; species Pseudotsuga menziesii. The sequence continues at coordinate 924,347 of LPNX010979143.1, read as the reverse complement.
TTACAAAAATGCTACATAATCTACATGGAAGATGAACACTGTGTGATCAAAGAAAAGCGTCCAAGCGACCAGCTGATAGCAAAAGTGCCAATGACAAGCAACTGCTTGTTTCCATTGAGGATAGTTCCCAACATAAAAGGGAAGACAAAGATAGGAGTTTCATTCAAGGCAGAAAGTGAAGAAACAGTCGAGATCCTCGACAAGAGAGAAAATTGCAGTGCTAATTTGCAAGCTGCATTTCAGACAGAAGTACAGGATGAATCCTAGTTGTGGCATTTCAGATTTGGACATTTGAATTTTGGTGGGCTGAAGCTACTGCACACAAAGAATATAGTGAAGGGATTACCATTGATCGACATACCAGAGAGGGTTTGTGAAGGCTGCATTTTTTGCAAGCAACACAGAGAGACATTTCCAGTTGGAAAGTCCTATAGAGCACACACACCACTTGAAATTGTGCACTCTGACATTTGTGGTCCAATGCAGACATCATCCATTGGTGACTGCAAGTATTTTCTAACCTTTATTGATGATTACTCAAGAAAGAAATGGGTATATTTCTTGAAGCACAAATCTGATGCATTTGGTTATTTTCAGCAGTTCAAGGCACTCGTGGAGAACCAGAGTGGACACCGCATCAAGATCTTAAGGACCGACAGAGGAGGTGAATATGTTTCAAATGAATTCCTAAATTTTTGCAAGACCCATGGCATACATAAACAATTCACTGCACGGTATACACCTCAGCAGAATGGTATAGCTGAAAGAAAGAACAGAACCATCTTGGAGATGGCACACAGCATGTTGGCAGCCAAGCATTTGCCAAATGAGTATTGGGGTGAAGCAGTCACAACTGCTGTATACATTATGAACCGATGTCCAACAAAGAGTGTGAAGAACAAAGTTCCCCAAGAAGCATGGATAGGTATGAATCATAGTGTCTCACATTTAAAAGTTTTTGGTTGTGTTGCATATGCCCATATTCCAGATGAGCTGAGAAGGAAGCTAGACAAGAAGGGACAGAAATGTATTTTTGTCGGCTATTCAGAAGACACAAAAGAATACAAGTTGTATGACCCTGTCACAAAGAAAGTGATAATCAGTCGGGATGTTCAATTTGTCGAGAATGAATCATGGGATGGAACCGTCGACACAAATGTCAAGATTGTGTCGAACATTGACAATGACGATATGGAAGAGGAAGTGGTTCAAATACCACATGTAAATCAACCGGTCGGAGCACCGTCGACTCCCATGACACCAAGACATGGTTCAGCAAAAGGACCATCGACACAAGTAGCAGCTCAAGCTACACCGACAAGTACACCAAGAGGACAGCAGACTCCATCAAGCATTTCGTCGGAGTCAACATCGACAAAACCGATGAAGACAAGAAGTCTGCAAGAGATATATGAAGCTGGTACACCTAATTCATTCTCTCTGTTTGCATTATTTTCCCCTATATATGATCCACTAACATTTGAAGAAGCTGTTGAAGAAGAAGTATGGGCACAAGCCATGGATGAAGAAATAGAATGCATTGAGAAAAACCAGACATGGGAACTGGTTGATGTACCAAAAGACAAGGATGTAATCAGTGTCAAATGGATTTATAAGACAAAGCAAGATGTTTATGGGAATGTGCAAAAGCACAAGGCAAGAATGGTAGCAAGAGGGTTCACACAGCAACCCGGCATCGACTTCAATGAAATGTTTGCACCTATTGCACACATGGATACAGTCAGAACAGTTTTGGCCATTGCTGCACAAAACAAATGGCATGTTCATCAGATGGATGTCAAGTCGGCATTCTTAAATGGCTATCTAGAAGAGGAAGTTAATGTGGAACAACCACAAGGGTATGAAGTTCCAGGTCAAGAGCACAAAGTGTACAGGCTGAAAAAGGCACTCTATGGTTTGAAGCAAGCTCCTAGAGCTTGGTATAGTCATATTGATTCCTATCTCATTGAAAATGGATTTCACAGGAGTGAAAGCGAACCGACTTTGTAAACCAAAGTCGATGAGCAAGGTAAGATGTTAATTGTCTGCCTGTATGTAGATGATTTCATATTTACCGGTGATTATGGCATAGTAGATTTTAAAACAGTCATGGAAAGTGAATTTGAAATGACTGATCTGGGGCTTATGAAGTTTTTTCTGGGCATTGAAGTTCAGCAGTCTGAAAGTGGTATCTTTATATCACAGTCTAAGTATGCAAGTGAAGTTTTGAAAAGGTTTAACATGTCTAACTATAAGACAGCCCCAACACCAGTAATAACAGGTTTAAAATTGAGCAAGGATGATGAAGGATCCACTGTAGATCCTACGCTATTCAAAAGGCTTGTTGGCAGCCTTATGTATTTGACAGCAACAAGAACAGACATTATGTATGGTGTAAGTCTAATCTCAAGCTT